>CM036769.1:292500-297500 GCA_020796225.1 Arion vulgaris
ATATAGGGGCCCGGGCAACAGACAACGGAGAAAATGAGGTTCATGGTTTTATATGAATCACATGGACATTAATTGGACAATATAGATTTGTGGATGTGCTCGGGGAATGTATGCAGATCGTGTATAAATGGGAGGAATACTTGGACAAGATGGCGGATATTAGAAATATGATGTGAGTAGGGGTAGGACAGGGAGGAGAAGAACATAGAGGGAATGAAGGGTTGGCAGAGTGGGAGATGGAGAATATAGAAGGAATGAAGGGTTGATAGAGTGGAAGATGGAGAACATAGAAGGAATGAAGAGTTGACAGAGTGGGAGATGGAGAACATGGAGGGAATGAAGGGTTGACAGAGTGGGAGATGGAGAACATGGAGGGAATGAAGGGTTGATAGAGTGGGAGATGGTGAACATAGAGGGAATGAAGGGTTGACAGAGTGGGAGATGGAGAACATGGAGAGAATGAAGGGTTGACAGAGTGGGAGATGGAGAACATGGAGGGAATGAAGGGTTGATAGAGTGGGAGATGGTGAACATAGAGGGAATGAAGGGTTGATAGAGTGGGAGATGGAGAACATGGAGGGAATGAAGGGTTGATAGAGTGGGAGATGGTGAACATGGAGGGAATGAAGGGTTGATAGAGTGGGAAGGGAAAAATATAGATAGAGATAGGGAAGCGAAATATGTGTAAAGAGTAGAGAAATAGAGAAAGGGAGAGATAGAGTGTCTAACAGAAATAGCCAGAGAAGAGAGAGAGATAGATAGAGTGTCTAACAGAAATAGCCAGAGAAGAGAGAGAGATAGATAGAGTGTCTAACAGAACTAGCCAGAGAAGAGAGATAGATAGAGTGTCTAACAGAAATAGCGAGAGAAAAGAGAGATAGATAGTGTCTAACAGAAATAGCCAGATAAGAGAGAGATAGATAGAGAAGTAGAATGGTAGATGGAGAGAGTGAGAGCAAGAGAGATATAATAGGAAATATAGCGAGAGAGAAAGAGAAATATTTATATAGAGAAATATTGATTGATTGAGTGATTGATTAAATGCTGACAGGACCATCATCATTGCACTTCTGTGAGTAACCATGTGTGCTCCGATATCTTACACAGGAAGATCTCAGCGGCAGTGCATGAACTTCGTAGCACCGGCGAGGGTCTCCGATGTCACTTTGAAGATGGTGAAGATATTTTTGCAGGAATTTTAATTCTAATCTTTTCTTAATGAATTTTAATTCGAATCTTTTCTTATGAATGTTTCCCGGCAGCGGCTTTACAGCCTGCTCTTCTCAATTATGAAATGCCAAGGGTTCTTTTACTGACACAGAGATCATAGATCTCTACAAATAAATATCCAGATGACTTCACGAGGAAGCGAACCTGGTACCTTTAGCACGAGAGACGACGTGTAACCTCTACACCACAGAGAGACCTTTCAAGAGAAATATAGAGGAGGAGGCAAGTAGAGGAGAGAGGTAGGGAGAATGATAGATAAGGGAAAGATATAGCAAGAGATAAATAAGGAGTGAGAGAGATAGAGAATGTGAGAGATACAGAGATATGAGAGAGAGAGAGTAGATAAATAGGGCAGGAGATAGAGGAGAATGTGAGAGATACAGAGATATGAGAGAGAGAGAGTAGATAAATAGGACAGGAGATAGAGAGAATGTGAGAGATACAGAGATATGAGAGAGAGAGAGAGAGTAGAGAAATAGGGATGGAGATAGAGGAGAAATAGAAAGATAAGAAGAAGGAAGGCGAGGGAAAGATATAAACAGATAGTAGAGAAATAGTAGAGAGGAATAGAGATAAAGGAGAAATAGTAGAGAGGAATAGAGATAAAGGAGAAATGTTACAGAGGAATAGAGATAAAGCAAGGAGAAATAGAAAGATAAGAAGAAATATAGAGATGGAAAGATATAAACAGACAGAGAGAGAGAAAGAGAGAAAGAGAGAGAGAGAAAGAGAGAAAGAGAGAAAGAGAGAGAGAAAGAGAGAGAGAAAGAGAGAGAGAGAAAGAGAGAACGAGAGCGAGAGAAGAGAGAGAGAGAAAGAGAGAGAAGAGAGAGAAAGAAAGAAGAGAGAAAGAAAAGAGAGAGAGAAGAGAGAGAAAGAAAGAAAGAAGAAAGAGAGAAAGAGAGAAAGAGAGAGAGTAAAAGAGAGAAAGAGAAAGAGAGAGAAGTGATTTTTACTTATATTAATTGCTAAATATATATTTTGTCATAAAACTTGCTGGAAGGTCGCTTAGAAATCTAGAACCTTCACTCTAACTGATCACATTTCACAAGAAATCACTGACTAAATCACGGACTTTATTAATCGATATTAAGTGTCGTCTTCACATCGAAGGTCAGATGTTATGTGTGTTCAGTCATTCTCAGTGCCTTTTCATGGTCGTACGTACGTCCTGTCTAACTTGTCTGTCATTCTCAGTGACTTGTCTCAATGCCTTATCTCAGTGCCTTGTCTCAGTGCCTTGTCTCAGTGTCTTGTCTCAGTGCCTTGTCTCAATGCCTTGTCTCAGTGTCTTGTCTCAGTGCCTTGTCTCAGTGCCTTGTCTCAGTGCCTTGTCTCAGTGCCTTGTCTCAGTGCCTTGTCATGGTCGTACGTACGACTTATCTAACTTGTCTGTCTGCTTCTGCTTCTTCTTCTTCTTTTCAAAATCTTGTTTTACCTCATATCGTGAGATAGCAGGAGATTTCTACAGCTGGCTTTTCCTCCGTGTGGTGCCGGGGCCCGCAATGGAATCAAAGAATAATATCCGTCCATCGCAAGCGATGATGACAACAGTTTCAGACGTGTGCTGTTGCACCTCTCTGGCGTGTGCGTAGGTGACTGTAGAGTCCAACCATAGAGCACAGTCCCCTATCACAGGTGGGTCATACATGCTCAATGTAGTACCACTGTAAACCTACAATGCATGTCGTAAGAGGCGACTAATGTAGGACCTAGGGAAGCTACCCTAGTAAGTAAAAAGCGTCGCAGAAATCGGATGTGTTGGTCTACTTGTAGTCGCATAACTGACACAGCGTACAAATCGCTCTAAGGCTCAGATCACATACAAGTCACAAAGAGTGGTTAACAAGTGGTCGTTGTGGAGGGTTCGGAGAAGAAGAAGAAGAACTGCATGTGTAATACCGCTTTTTATGGCGGTGAAGGACAGGGGAGGGGGAGGACAGGAACCTGTGGAATATAATGGCAGCACGACTAGTACAGTCGCAGCGAAACTATTCACGTTAAGATTTTTTCTTTATGCTTCCGACAGAAAAAACCATTTAGCCGTACCAGGGATTGACACGGGTCTCTCGAATGGAAGCAGCACATGAAGACTGCAGTACAAAATGTCAAGTTGCTGAGTGAGCAGCACATGAAGACTGCAGTACAAGATGTCAAGTTGCTGAGTGAGCAGCACATGAAGACTACAGTAAAAGATGTCAAGTTGCTGAGTGAGCAACACATGAAGACTACAGTATAAGATGTCAAGTTGCTGAGTGAGCAGCACATGAAGACTGCAGTATAAGATGTCAAGTTACTGAGTGAGCAACAAATATTTACAGATATAAGGGAAGACTGCAGTAAAACGATGTAGCAATATTGATATAAGGGAAGACTGCAGTAAAACGATGTAGCAATATTGATATAAGGGAAGACTGCAGTAAAACGATGTAGCAATGGCGAAACACGAACAAAGTATTGTTGTTTTACAAAATATAAAAACAATAACAATACTCAGCAACGTTTCGATCAATAAAACCTTTACAAGCCAGGAATACAAGAGAAGTGAAGATTTTCACTTCTAACACGGCACACTAACTATAGAATCAGACTATAAATTCACTTCTTATACTCTACACTAACTTTAGAATCAGACAATACATTTCTGACAGCCCTACAATGAAAAGATGTGACTAAAAACGAAACTAAAAACAAATAATTATTTCAAATAAAAACAAAATATCTGACAAAATCCTCCAAATTGCATTCGAGACTCCTACCGTTCAGATCTTTCAATTCCACAAGAGATTGAAGCACACACGCCGCTGTTCACCGAAGTGTATTAATGATGATTCTTCTATTCATAAATCAATACGCTACATCAATACGATAGTTTAGTTTATTGTGTGAAGCTAACTATGAGGAACAATAATTAAGTTTATTGTGTGTAGCTAAGGGAAGTGGACTGCCAAAAAAGAACATCATATATAACATACTTATTTAATAGATGAAACAGAAAATTCTTCTAATCTAGTTTTGTTTAAAAAGTCTTTATTTGCTTGTTTTATTCGTTCTCTGTGTCTTCTTATATTCATGCGTTTGTTTTCTCTGTCTTCATTTCTTTGACCTATAGTTGATATCTGTTTCACCTTGCGTCTTCATGTACTTGATTTGCACGATCACTCTCGCACTCTCTCTCTGTTACTCTCTCTGTCTCTCTCTCGTACTCTCTCTCTCGCTTTTCTCTCTCTCTGTCTCTCTCTCGTTCTCTCTCGCTTTTCTCTCTCTCTCTGTCTCTCTCGTTCTCTCTCTCTCTCTGTCTCTCTCTTGTACTCTCTCATTCTCTCTGTCTCTCTCTCTGTGTTTCTCTCTCTCGTACTGTCTGTCTCTCTCTGTGTTTCTCTTGTACTCTCTCGCTGTCTCTCTCTGTCTCTCTCGTTCTCTCTCTGTCTCGTACTCTCTTTCGCTGTCTATATCTCTCTCGTTCTCTCTCTCTTTCTATCTTAATCTAATAATACCGTTAATGAAAGAATCAGGTAAAGTGAGAAAGATGATTTCCGGGAATTTCCACTGAAAAATCAGAATGGCCTTGTGTTACAAGGAGGCTGTAAGTTGAAGTCCCTAAGAAATGATCACGTCCACAAAATTACTAATCGATGTCTGTGTGTGATCTGCAGAAGTTCTTGTTTGCTGCCCACATTTCTCAATAATACATTTTTTGGTTGGGTTGTGACCCTGTGAATGGAAGAAATATCAATTAGAGGTTTTGATATCCAACATTTTTATATTTT
>CM036769.1:302500-310000 GCA_020796225.1 Arion vulgaris
CGTGCACGATCCGGGTTTCCCAGTGTCATGGCCCCTGAGGATCAGACCCCTGTTAGTATGGTCGGTCATGGGTCGAATGATGGGCGGATTCTCCCTCCGTTTGGTCCCCGTGTGTCAGTTTACGGGTACAAAGAGAGGCAAATTGATACGTATGAATCCACGTCTATTGAAATGAGTGAGGATCCAGGTTTTCTTCAGGTCCGTTCCTGTATGCCAGAGACCGAGTGTCACGACAATCCAGGTTATGAGGGTCATGACTTGAACCGTCGTGAGTTGCGCGAGGAACAAAATTTCCAGCAAATTTGGGATAACATACATCAGGAGAATAATGGCGTGGATATGATAGTTTCAAAAGTTGATAAGGTTTGTACCATACCAAACTTCTTACTGGATTCTCCTACGAGGCGGATGTTGATTTTCAGGAATGGTCCAATTTAGTATCCGCTGTTGATAGGTCATGTGATGAGTCGGATATTTTACATAATTTTCTCTGTATAGCAGAGGATGCTTCTCACGATAGCGAAAACATTGTATCCGTTGTCGATGAACCTAATACTCCCCAATATGTTCCATGCGTCGTCGAAGAGCAGTTTCCAGACAGGCAGAACCATCCATTATCCGTTTGTGCAACTAGCAAGGAACAGGATGTTGGACAGCAAACTACTGGTGTACCTGTGGTTAGTGACCACGATTACGTAGAGTGTGAAATGGTGATATCTACTATTAGTTCTGAGGGGGTGCAGAATGTGAAACCAACGAGTCAATCGCCACCCTTTGAAAAGCCCCTCCATGACTACGGACAACGTATAAGACATGTAAGTTCTTCAGGTTTTAGACAGTCTGCTTTAATAAAAGAAACTCATCTACTTCAACCTCATGGGACAGTACGAGCAGAGTCAAGGAGCAAGAATGCAACTAGTGCGAGTTCTAGGATTACTAATGCAGGATTTCAGAAATTAAACAATGCTAATGCAAAAGTGAAACGACGAGGAAATAATAAGATATTACGGGTTAATTCGAAAAAATGTAAACACACCTGGGTGGACTCAACTAGTAAGTGGCGGTTATTTAAACGAAAGGTTCCTGACCGTTGCAGTCAGTATGGCGGGGTGCGGAGAAAGGAAAGGTGGCCTCGGTCCATTTTTAGAGAAACCACAGAAGAGAAATTCAATCTGAAGCAGGTTCAAGATTCGCCTGTGCAAGAGACGAATCAATTGACATTGTCTAGTTCCAGTGACATGTCAATAACGACACAAGTAATTGGTGAAGTTACGAAGATAGATCGCAACCAAGAAGAAATAGTGGTTACAGGATCCAACGAGTGTGCATACAGGCACGCAAAAGGTGATAATCTCCATGTAGGCAATGGTAATGAAAATATATGTAACTCTATGCAAATAAGCTTAAGAATGTCTGGGTCAGATACTGAAATTTTAAGTTCAGGTTATGAGCAAAATATTAGGTTCAACGCGAAATGTGATTTTAAAATCTGGTCCGATTCAGAACCAGTGCAACAGCGTGCGCAACTTGTGCGAAATTTTGTTGGTCAAATAGACTATGCGTTGTATCATAAGAGGTGTGGCGTCCACTCCATGGCCAGGCCTGTACAATGGAACACTATAGTGGTAATTGGGTTCTTTCTGCTAATTTTTAGTGCTAGTGCCCTGTGTTCCCATCAGCATGATTTGCAAGGGTTGATTCCTTCCATTTACGAGCAAGGGTATAGTCCTTGTCTTCTCTATTTAATGATTGGGGTCTTCATGATCCATGACAAAATACTTCGGGATAGATGTTGTGAAGTTGGTCCTACAACAAGTGGTGTCAGGGTAAAACACCATCTGCCCAAGTGGACCAGAAAAGTGAGTACGTATTTTTGATTCTTGTTTTCACGGCTTCAGTTGATCTGCTTTACTTTGGCTTCTCACAGTCAAGCGTTCTACAAAATACAGTTAGTCGTTGTCCTACGGTGGTCCTTTCTTTCTTGGGCAGTCATTACATATTATTGACCGGCGTGTATTCCCCCGGTCTGGAGTTTTATTCTTCAATCAACTGTCTAGAGATTCTATATTGGTCATTACCTAGCCCCTACATACGACTAGGTGACCGGCGTGTATTCCCCCGGTCTGGATCATCCACGTAATGAACTTTATTCTTCAATCAACTGTCTAGAAACTCTATATTAGTCATTACCTAGCTCCTCCATACGACTAGGTGACCGGAGTGTATTCCCCCGGTCTGGATCATCCACGTAATGAACTTTATTCTTCAATCAACTGTCTAGGGATTCTATATTGGTCATTACCTAGCCCCTACATACGACTGGTGACCGGAGTGTGTTCCCCCGGTCTGGAGCATCCACGTAACGAACTTTCTTCTTCAATCCATCGTGGTGTTATGAAGGAGCTGCACTGATGATTGTTATATCCCATTCTACTAATCTCCCTGGGATATCTTATCAATGTTTTGCCTGAGGTACATTATTCACATGAGGGACAACGATTCAACTCGATGTATTGGATCTGTAATGTGGAACGCAATTGCGATGATATACATTTTTCATGATTGTGTAGTGTGAGTATGTTTTATATTTATACAGCAATTTAATACACATCATAACTTGTTTTTGAATAATTTGTTCTCTTGTCCTAGGTGCGACCATATTTATATACCTTTATTACAGCTCTTGGATTGATCAATTTTTTATCGCTTATACTCTTGTGTACTATGTTTGTGAGCCTTATTTTATGATCATCACTATATAATTGTTTGCTTCTCACATAATGGCTCATAGGAACACGAGAGGTGGAAAATTGTGTGAGGAGGGTATGTTGGAGGTTGCACCTCCAGAGCCATCACGCCCAGCTGCTGTCCTGTCCGAACCTCAGTTTCAGATACGGGATACTTGTCCAGAGGTGCGGACATTGCCACCAGCTGCGTGTCACTTCCCACGTCCGCCTTGCAAGTCCGTGCGGACATTTGGAGATCGCGACGGTCCTTCAGTGGACGAATTTGTGAAAGACATTCGCCTATACTGGCGTTATTATGGCCTACAGGGTCAAGAGAAAGTAGACACCCTAATGGAACATGTCTCGAACTCTGTTCGAGAAGAGCTGGAGATCCAGCTTATGACGGCTCAAGATCCTGAAGTTTTGTTGGCTGGTCTACTACGGGTCTTTGGGGATAATAGGTCCGCCCAGACCCTGCTGTCAGTTTTTTTTTGGGTCCTCTCAGGGAGCTGGAGAGTCGTGTCTCGACTACTCTCATCGTTTGGCTGGCCTTTTTGCGAAGGTGACTGCAGCTCAGACCCGGGAAGGGTCAGTACCCCTCGATCCCAATAATCTTCGGGATCGCTTTATTGCGTCCTTGAAAGATAGGCTCTGCTCGGGAAGGTTGACATCTATGGTAGCAGGATCGCCCTTCACCACATTTCTGCATTGCCGTGATGCGGCCATGCGATGGGAGCGCAGTCCCATTCCCGTGTCAGACGCCCATACAATTTCTGTGATGCATCGTCGTATGGACGTCCTGGAATCAAAGGTGGCGGAACGCCACTCTGAGATACGCTGCCCAAACCCTGCCAGACCCTCCCCACCACTACTCATCCGGAGAGAAATTTTCGTCAAAATCGACAACGGGGTCATGGGAGGTCCAATGATAGAGACAATTTGGGGGGAAAGTATAATTGTTCTTCTTTCCACAGCCAGGACATAAGAAAGAGCGCACAACCCTGGGTGTCCAGGGGTATGACCCAGGAAAACCAGACCATTGACACATATGATGTGCTTAGGGATGAAGGGGAAGAGGAGCAGCATTTCTCTCCCATTAGTCCCTCTGTATCAATAGGCAGCTGCCTGATACCAAGATTTAATTGTTCTGATTTACTCGTTGGTGAGTCGAATGAGCTTCAGAATTTTCTACCAAGTTCAGATGGCAGGCGCCAGACGAAACAATATAATAATTTGATTGTTTCTGATGTTGATGGGTTAAGTACCATGCCTAATTTTTTATTTGATTTTCCCTGGGTAGAGGAAAATCACGATTTGATTTCAGTTATTAAAGATTCAGATGCAGAGCCGAATTTATTTCTGCATTTTTCCCGTGTAGAGGAGTTTGATTCTAAAGATTGCGATACAATGGAATCTTTGGTGGAGTGGTCCAATATTGATCCCATTGCTTTGGTATCATCCGGCGATGTATCCTGTGTAGAGCTGAATATCTTACTACCTTCTTCCTGTGTGGTAGTGGTTGCTCCTCAAGTCTGCCATACATTGGAATCCATTTTCGATTGGTCCGATGATGAACCATACGTCTTACCAGTCTCTCCTTTAATAGCAGAATTTAATTCTCAGGAAATCCATCTGACGAATGCAGTGCAGAATATAGAACAGGGTAATCAAGGTTTAACTACGGATAGGGATCACGAAAAGGAAGACATGAGACAATCTGTCGTTAGTATTTCCGACGAGGGACTGGAGATGGAACAAAGTTGTCAATTATCACCCTCCGCAACAGCCCTACAAGACAACGATCAACAAATGGAACATTTAGGTATTGTTCATACTCATCAGTCAGAGGTGCGATATGAGGAATATCATACACGTCGTCCTCATGGCGCACGAATAGTTGGGTCCAGGAAGATGTTGCCGACTCGTGTGAGTCCTCTATTTACTGAATCAGTGGTTCAGAAATCAAACAATGCTAAAGTAAATAGGAAACGACGTGGAAGAAATAAAACGGTCAAGATTAATTCAAAGAAATTTAATCGAGCGTTAGTGGGCTCAAATAGTAAGGGGTGTTTGTTGAAACGTAAGGGTGTTGACCGTGGCAGTCAATCTGTAACGACAAGAAGAAAAGAAAGGTGGTCCAGGGCGATCATTAGAGGGGACACAGAAGAAAAGTTAAATCGGGAGCAAATTTCGCCTGTACAAATGCCGAATGATTTATTTGTGTGTCGATCCAGTGACACGTTGATAACAACACATGAACTTGAGGTCACTCAGAGTCAGCACAACCAAGATGAAGTGAATGATTCGGAATCCAGTTGTGCCTGTGAGCATGCAAATAATGTTTGTCTTCCAGTAGACAATAGCATGGAGCGTAGTGAAAATAAACACAAATCACTACGTATTGGTTTAAGAATGCATGGGTCTGATAATAAATCTTTGAGCTCAGATTATGAGCGAAATACTAATTGCGACGCACTATGTAATTTGCAACTCGGGACACATACCGAGCCAGTGATAATTGAATTCGATGCGCAAAAGCGTGTGCAATTTGACCAACACTTTGTTGGTTGGGGGAACAATGCGTTGTTTCATGGTAGGGATCGTGTGGATTCCACGGTCAGGTCTGTGAAATGGAATACTATAGTGGTGATGGCGTTATTTATACTACTTTTTAGTGCTAGGGCCCTGTGTTCGCATCAGCATGGTTTGCGAGGGTTGTGTCTTTCAATTTACGAGCAAGGGCATAGTCCTTGCCTTCTCTATTTCATGCTGGGGGTCTTTGTTGTTCTTGACAATATCTTTCAGAGTATACATTGTGGGGATGGCACACGTGATATCGTTAGCAGTGCTCCCAGGGATGGTCCCGTGGAAAAGATATTTGTTCGTGTCGAGTACAAACATGATTCATGTGGTTTCTACGATACCGCATTGAACACGAGAGCTGCCCACACCTGGCCTAGGTTTTTTTTATTGGGATCCTGGGAAATGGAGGGATGGATGGTGATAGCTATGTCGAGGATAATGTTAAAACAGGCAAGGATATTTGAGTTTTTGGACAAGTCCCTGGGTATGGGAATATGGATTGTACTACCTCATGTATTGCAGTTATCCGATTTTTGCCAAATAAGCAAATTGCTTGAGAATTCTTTGAGTTCCATGAGGGTTCCCTGGTTGTATGGGGATACCTTGATCCATGGTTGTTTTATAATTTGCACTCAAATACTGAATATGTTTGATTTTTGTTTGGGCCAAGGATGTAAAATATTTGGGATTGTTCCTTTATTCCTTTGGGGTGATTTTATTGCCTCAGGATGATTACATGATATCTGGCCGCCACATCAAGAGATGTGAAAATTTCTTGGGATAATGAAAATGTCTTGGACATTGGTTGGCAGAAAATGAATGAGAGTATAAAAATTGTGTTTAACATAGATGCGACTTGGGTATTAGTAATTATGATAGCGATTCCCTTGGTGAGGATTTATTATGTAAATTGAATTTGTATACTGTTTGGAGGTATTCTTAGGGGTTGAGGGTGGATGATCAATAGCCCAGGTGGGTTATATTATATCACTCCACATGGTTGGAGATTCTATAGAAAATATTTGCATTGTTTTTTTATTGTGATATGGATGTTTATTATGACGACGTTGTGAACTTCTTTCATTGCGGCTCTAAGATGAGAGAAAGGGAGCGTTGATGTTATCGTTATGATCCCTTCCTCTGCTACAGGGAGGCTGATTATAATTAGCTCACAGAGGTCGGTTGATGTTGATGGCACACATTAACTTTTCACCGTTCATTGCTAGACATGATTATATGATGTCGATATGAGTATTTTGGATTCTGGGATTATTTATGTCCCGGGATTGGGAGTTGGTTGATATTAATATATGATGTTGGCTATTAGGCATCATATCTAAGTTGTTCCATATTTGTTGATCATATGTTAAATCTTGGGAGTTTATTATTTCCCTTGGGCCTGGGGGTTGGTTGATATTGCCTCGTCGAGGACATATAACGTGAAAAGTTTAACGTTATATATATGTTTTTCCTTTTGTTTCGATTTGTAACTTGTTCTTTTTTGTTTGAGATTTCAGATAATGTGACAGGACTCTGACATGCAAGAAAGACATAGTGATAGTGACATAAGGATGCAAGCTGCCATCAAACCAATACTACCTCATGTGAGGAATGGATGTCCAGTACAGCCACCTCACATTGGCCAAGTGTTATGCTGTTGGGTCACCGTCGGAGTTACACGGCTGATGTTTCATATTTTGATATGCAATAATGCTGATTTAATTTCTATTACATGGTTTCAGCACAAGATCACAGAGGGTTTACTGTTGTTGTTAACCATGGTCACCTATGACCAGTTGATGAGTCACGTTCGACGACGTGTGGTGACTAGTTCCCATTTGCTCATTCAACTTGGGTCTTCCTGAGATCCCGTCAGGATTTTCTTTTCTTTTCGACCATGGTTGGCTGTTATAGTTAGTTGTTGTGGAGCCACGTTAACACGTGAGGTGACTAGTTCCCTTTCAGCTCTCACCACTCTAATCACCCTACTGAACACTACCTGTGCGATTTTTTCTTGGCATTTCGCCATCGGGGCGATGGCGAGGTCTCCAGGGGGTGTCATAGTTCCCCAGATGGCAGCGGAGGAATGGACAGTTAGCCAGATAGTTAGTGTAGTATAATTAGATTATTTAATAGTTGAGACTATGTGTTGTACTCTCTATGCAGAAGTACAACACATGACTACAAGACA
>CM036769.1:315000-347500 GCA_020796225.1 Arion vulgaris
ACTGTATCTGCACCAATAGCAACCCACTGTATCTGCACCAATAGCAACACACTGTATCTGCACCAATAGCAACCCACTGTATCTGCACCAATAGCAACCAACTGTATCTGCACCAATAGCAACACACTGTATCTGCACCAATAGCAACCACTGTATCTGCACAATAGCAACACACTGTATCTGCACCAATAGCAACACACTGTATCTGCACCAATAGCAACACACTGTATCTGCACCAATAGCAACACACTCTATCTGCACCAATAGCAACACACTGTATCTGCACCAATAGCAACACCTGTATCTGCACCAATAGCAACCCACTGTATCTGCACCAATAGCAACCAACTGTATCTGCACCAATAGCAACACACTGTATCTGCACCAATAGCAACCCACTGTATCTGCACCAATAGCAACACACTGTATCTGCAAAACCTGTATCCACATAGCAACCCACTGTATCTGCACCAATAGCAACACACTGTATCTGCACCAATAGCAACCCACTGTATCTGCACCAATAGCAACCCACTGTATCTGCACCAATAGCAACACACTATATCTGCACCAATAGCAACACACTGTATCTGCACCAATAGCAACACACTGTATCTGCACCAATAGCAACACACTGTATCTGCACCAATAGCAACACACTGTATCTGCACCAATAGCAACACACTCTATCTGCACCAATAGCAACCCACTGTATCTGCACCAATAGCAACCCACTGTATCTGCACCAATAGCAACCCACTGTATCTGCACCAATAGCAACACACTGTATCTGCACCAATAGCAACACACTGTATCTGCACCAATAGCAACCCACTGTATCTGCACCAATAGCAACACACTGTATCTGCACCAATAGCAACCCACTGTATCTGCACCAATAGCAACACACTGTATCTGCACCAATAGCAACCACTGTATCTGCACCAATAGCAACCCACTGTATCTGCACCAATAGCAACCAACTGTATCTGCACCAATAGCAACACACTGTATCTGCACCAATAGCAACACACTATATGTGCACCAATAGCAACCCACTGTATCTGCACCAATAGCAACACACTGTATCTGCACCAATAGCAACCCACTGTATCTGCACCAATAGCAACCCACTGTATCTGACCAATGCAACACACTGTATCTGCACCAATAGCAACACACTGTATCTGCACCAATAGCAACACACTGTATCTGCACCAATAGCAACACACTGTATCTGCACCAATAGCAACCCATTGTATCTGCACCAATAGTAACCCACTGTATCTGCACCAATAGCAACCCACTGTATCTGCACCAATAGCAACCCACTGTATCTGCACCAATAGCAACACACTGTATCTGCACCAATAGCAACCACTGTATCTGCACCAATAGCAACCCACTGTATCTGCACCAATAGCAACCCACTGTATCTGCACCAATAGCAACACACTGTATCTGCACCAATAGCAACACACTGTATCTGCACCAATAGCAACACACTGTATCTGCACGAATAGCAACACACTGTATCTGCACCAATAGCAACCCATTGTATCTGCACCAATAGCAACACACTGTATCTGCACCAATAGCAACCCACTGTATCTGCACCAATAGCAACCCACTGTATCTGCACCAATAGCAACACACTGTATCTGCACCAATAGCAGCCCACTGTATCTGCACCAATAGCAACCCACTGTATCTGCACCAATAGCAACACACTGTATCTGCACCAATAGCAACCCATTGTATCTGCACCAATAGTAACCCACTGTATCTGCACCAATAGCAACCCACTGTATCTGCACCAATAGCAACACACTGTATCTGCACCAATAGCAACCCACTGTATCTGCACCAATAGCAACCCACTGTATCTGCACCAATAGCAACACACTGTATCTGCACCAATAGCAACCCACTGTATCTGCACCAATAGCAACACACTGTATCTGCACCAATAGCAACCCATTGTATCTGCACCAATAGTAACCCACTGTATCTGCACCAATAGCAACCCACTGTATCTGCACCAATAGCAACACACTGTATCTGCACCAATAGCAACCCACTGTATCTGCACCAATAGCAACCCACTGTATCTGCACCAATAGCAACCCACTGTATCTGCACCAATAGCAACCCACTGTATCTGCACCAATAGCAACACACTGTATCTGCACCAATAGCAACCCACTGTATCTGCACCAATAGCAACACACTGTATCTGCACCAATAGCAACACACTGTATCTGCACCAATAGCAACCCACTGTATCTGCACCAATAGCAACACACTGTATCTGCACCAATAGCAACACACTGTATCTGCACCAATAGCAACACACTGTATGATTAGTGACGTCCTACATCTTCATCTTCTAACGTTCCATATCTACCATTTGTTAGCCATTCTGTGTGATTTGTTGGTGTTCTTAGCTGAGCCTAAGAGCAATTGTACGCTGTACCAGTTATGCGCCTACAAGTAGACCAACACATCTGATCTCTGCTATGTTTTCTATTTACTAAGGGTATTTTCTCTAGGTCCAGCATCAGTCGCCTCTTACGTCATGCCTTGTAGGTTGCAGTGGTACTACTCTTTGCTTCCTTGAGGGCCCGGTACCACCCGGTACCACATCCTACCTTGAATGTCTAAAGGAACCTAAAGGGACCTAAAGGAACCTAAAGGGACCTAGAGGAACCTAAAGGGACCTAAAGGAACCTAAAGGGACCTAGAGGAACCTAAAGGGACCTAAAGGAACCTAAAGGGACCTAGAGGAACCTAAAGGGACCTAAAGGAACCTAAAGGGACCTAGAGGAACCTAAAGGGACCTAAAGATAAAGGTTTGAATTCAGTACTCAGGGCTTTACCCCACAAGGTTCGATCCATCTCCGTAGAAATGGGACGCCACCTGCCGAGAATATTGCACAAAGCACGAACTTTGTTGCTCCGGCAACACTCCTATGGCTCTATGGAAAAAAGGCTCTTGCAAACAGAACGACGCAGTTCGTGTACTATATCGATATAAGGGAAGACTGCAGTAAAACTATGTAGCAATGTCGATATAAGGAAAGACTGTAGTAAAACTATGTAGCAATATTGATATAAGGGAAGACTGCAGTAACACTATGTAGCAATGTCGATATAAGGGAAGACTGCAGTAACACTATGTAGCAATGTCGATATAAGGAAAGACTGCAGTAACACTATGTAGCAATGTCGATATAAGGAAAGACTGCAGTAACACTATGTAGCAATGTCGATATAAGGAAAGACTGCAGTAACACTATGTAGCAATGTCGATATAAGGAAAGACTGCAGTAACACTATGTAGCAATGTCGATATAAGGAAAGACTGCAGTAACACTATGTAGCAATGTCGATATAAGGAAAGACTGCAGTAACACTATGTAGCAATGTCGATATAAGGAAAGACTGCAGTAACACTATGTAGCAATGTCGATATAAGGAAAGACTGCAGTAACACTATGTAGCAATGTCGATATAAGGGAAGACTGCAGTAACACTATGTAGCAATGTCGATATAAGGAAAGACTGCAGTAACACTATGTAGCAATGTCGATATAAGGGAAGACTGCAGTAACACTATGTAGCAATGTCGATATAAGGAAAGACTGCAGTAACACTATGTAGCAATGTCGATATAAGGAGAGACTGCAGTAACACTACAATGTCGAAACACATAAAAACAAATTACTATAGTTTTACAAAATACAACAAAAACAATAACAATAAACAGCAACGTTTCGACCATAAGATCTTTATCAAGGAAATGATCAAACAGAAGTGAAGAAATTCACTTCTTACACTGCACACTACACATAGAAATTCACTTCTTACACGGCACACTACACATAGAAATTCACTTCTGACATGGCACACTACACATAGAATCAGACAATACATATTTGGGTTCTATATGTTGTGTGCTGTGTAAGAAGTGAATCATTTATCATGTCCTTGATAAAGATCTTATGGTCGAAACGTTGCTGTGTATTGTTATTGTTTTTGGTGTATTTTGTAAAACTACAGTAATTTGTTTTCATGTGTTTCGTCCGTGTATTATACTTGTCGACATACATAAACATAAACATAATAATAATAATATTAGTAATAGTATCAACAACTGAAAGGTCACATTTGATCTGTGTGAGAAAAAGAACATTTGATCTGTGTCTGAGAACAAGAACATTTGAAGTTAGAAAGAAGAACATGTAATAAATCACATCTGTTGTTCCAATGAAATCTGGTAGGGAAATAGATTTCAGAGTGTGTGCAATATTTCATGTTTCTGAGAACGAGATAAAAGGTTGAAGAGTGAAGGTTTGACTCCATTGTATCCAGTTTGCCCATACGTTGGCACGGTGTCTCTCTCTCAACAGAAGTGACACGCCAGCTGTAGAAATAATGTCATAATCAGGAACTTTGTAGCTACCAGCAATAATTCTAGGCATCACTGGAACACAGTGCACTTGTGAGCCTAATAACACGGTCTGGATTGGAACCCTCAACTTTCTGAACGAAGACTGTAGCCCCGGTAACATAGTATGTAACGGTAACAGAATATGTAACGGTAACAGAGTATGTAACGGTAACAGAATATGTAACGGTAACATATGTAACGGTAACAGAATATGTAACGGTAACAGAGTATGAAACGGTAACAGAGTGAAAGGCTCGCTGGTTGTGTTCATGAGAACGCTCGTATTGCTAGGCTAGGCTAGGCAAGGCTAGGCTAGGCAATGGGTGTCGTAAAAAATAAGGGTAAATGGTTCGAATCATGTGTTTGTCAATTGATTTGTTTCGGAAGAATCTCTTAATACTAGTACACTGTTTATTTATTGATGATCAGAAACGGTATAAGAGAGTAACAAATGGTTGAGCTATAGTCGATATCTCGTGTTTTCGTTCTCAAAGATCTCTGGACTTGGTTAAATTGTCAGTTTGATTCCGATTTTGGCAACAGCAAACAACGCAGAATCATCCATTCTTAATTGGGTGTAACAAGGGAAGAATGGAGAGAGGGAAGGGACTGTTGAGCGGTCAACCAGTATTTCGCATAATTCTTGTCTGTCACTTCATATTTCGCTAACAAGAGTGTGAATTGTCTGTCACTTTATATTTCGCTAACAAGAGTGTGAATTGTCTGTCACTTTATATTTCTCAGCCCAAGAATGCAGGAAATATGAGGACCAGTTTGAGGTCCCACGTATAGAAACTGTCAATACATGATTTATGAGTGAATTATCATCACTGTAGTCCGGACAAGTTCGTAGGGGCTCCGATCCCCGTCTCAGTATCTGCGTCAGAGTATCATCATCATCAGGTGCCGTGCCGAATGACATGTTTGATCATGAATCTCCACAAATCTCTGTCTCTGGTGTTTGCTATCATCTCAGATGTTGATACTCTTCCGTGCCATGAAGTCACAATTTTCTCTGTCTGTCTTCCTCTTTCTCGTCTACCCTCGATTTTACCAGTTGTCACAATGTGTTCTAAACCTCCCTCCTCATCACATGTCCGAAAAATGATGACTACCTCTTTCTTATATTGATGATAAGCTTTCTCTGTGTCTTGATCTCATTCAACACCTTCACATTAGTCATTTTAGCAGTCCATGGGATTCTCATCATTCTTCTGTAAAATCATATCTCAGTAGTTCTCAGAGACTTTTCGATTTGTTTGTTTATTGTCCATGTCAGAGTATACGAGTAACAACCCAAGTTTTGCCTTGATTCTATACTAGTTTCATTTATAACCTATTGCTGCTGTATATGAGACTAATAAAACTGTCTAGTCATGTCTCTTATCACACCAAATGACCTGTGGCTAAGTTGTTAAGCCAATATCTTGTGCTCCGGTCAAAGGTTCGAATCCGGACGACTCCGTTCTATTCACTTATGCCTTTTGTCCAGAAACAACCATAAATTTTAGCCGGAGCTACGAAGTTCGTGCTTTGTGCATTACTCTCTGCATGTGTCGTGTCGTTTCTGCAGAGAGGGACTGAGCCGTATAGGGTGTAACCCGGTGCAATGAAGTTTATACCTCGGCTTTAGACCTCAGACACTATACTTTAAGACAACACATCTACGAGCCTCGGTACGCAAGCACATACTCCGTAGCACAGTTGAGAACACTTTCATGTTAGTAACTGCTGCAGATATTTTCTTCTTGATATATTGCTGTAAGCTTTAGTGAGATTTGACACATTGTAAGTTTCACTTTTTATTTATTGCTGAAAGTGGTTATATTTCAAGCTTGATTATTGGTTATTGGTTACCAAAATCTGCACTCCAGACAGTCTCATAGGTGCTCAGTCTTCCCCTACAGATATCGAAGAGTATGCATACTGATGGTTCCGTGGCTCGCTGGTTAAACACACCTCTCACTCTATCCCTCAGGCATCCAGTTCTACTTGTACAACGGGTAACTCCAAAATCTCTGGATCGATTCAACATCTATTTTAATTTCTTTATCCAACAGCCAGACCCGAAGAGAGCTAAGAACATCCTCCTTATCCGTTTTTTAACTCCCCAACAATCGATGCTGTTGATGGGAGCCTGTCAGTTCTCTCATTACCGCAAACATCTGGCATGACCAGGAAGTAGAGAATATATGCATGGCAACACATATAATAGACAGTTTGTTTTACTTCTACGTAAACTGTTATGGCTACCATCTTGTTAGTCGCACGTACCAGAATTGATCCCAAAATCTTTCTGGCTCCATTGGAAAAGTTAACTCTATTCACGTTGAGATATTTCGTTCATTTGTTGATGTAACTTTTACATTTGACTGTACGCAAGTTAACGCCTCGTTATTATGCCCTTCTTGTTTATAATATAACATGTAATGATGGGTGTGAAGTATGGACATTTCAAAAACAGTGGACAAACATATAAGTGCTTTTAAATATAAACGTTACAGAAAAGAGTCCTCTGTATATCTTGGACAGAGAAGAGAACAAATAGATCTATCCAGAAAGAACTCAAAATCAAAGAAAACTGGCTGAAGCTACAAATAAGAAAGAGAATATTGAGATAGTTTGGATATATAAATAGACACAAAGGGAAAGAGACAACCACCATGGAAGGAGGCATACCGGCAGAGAGAAGAAGACGAAGACCATAGAGAAGATGGATTCGGGATGTAATTGATGGTTTGAACATGACGGTTGCAGAGGCAGGACATCTGGCCTATGAGAGACAGACATTCTGGGGGACTGTTTGTGTTGCAAAGTTCTGCCCCCCGGACAAGATATTTGATGATGTAACAATGAGCGCAGTAACAAAATCTATGTCAAGATTTGTTACGATAATCACTAGAGAAATATTTCATAGATTTAAAATGTGCGCAGTAGAAAACACAATATTGTATGTATCCCTCCGGTTTTATTCGGTAATAAATTATACACAAATAATATTACAATGATGTTGGTAACAAATTCTTCTATGTGATGTTTTGGTTCATGAGTTGCCTTGTTATATAATTGGTACTGTCAGAAAAGTTAGCTAGATGGCTTGACGGATTATTGGAGTTAAATTGTATTTTAGATTGCGACTGCACTGTTTATTTGATTATCTTAATTACAGCATCGATACATTGTTTTTGTTACATTTTGTTGACACTTGTCTCCGTAACATTGTTACATTTTGTTGACCCTTGTCTCCGTAACATTGTTACATTTTGTTGACACTTGTCTCCGTAACATTGTTACATTTTGTTGACACTTGACTCCGTAACATTGTCACATTTTGTTGACCCTTGTCTCCGTAACATTGTTACATTTCGTTGACCCTTGTCTCCGTAACATTATCAATTATTTGTATTTTCATTATTTATCTTGTGATGATTAAATGGCAGGAAAGCTTTACTTGACCGATCATTGCACTCGGTGAATAGCAATGTGTGCTCAGATCTCTTTCTTACATAGGAAAATCTCAGCAACAGTGCACTAACTCCGTCGCACCAACAAAAGTCCCCGATGTAAATTTTGAAGCTGGTGAAAATAGTGTATTAATTTTATTTTGTTCTATTATTTTATGAATTTGGCATGGGCTGCGACTTTGCAATCTGCTCTTATCTATTTTAAACTGTTCTTTTATGTGCTCAACTTGAACACGAGACGTCGGTTTCATCGTTCATCGTCGATAGGACTAGGAACTCGATCACACCTACATTAGGCAGAGATCCCTGGAAAAATATCTCCATAGCTCCACACGGGAAACGAACCAAGTAATTTTGAAACGATAGTCTAGCACTTGATCTCTACACCACAGAGGCTACTTTAGAATGTTCTGGTAACATGTTCTCTTCTATCAGATGATACTATAAATATGATCTTCTATCAGATGATACCATAAATATGATCTTCTATCAGATGATACTATAAATATGATCTTCTATCAGATGATACTATAAATATGACCTTCTATCAGATGATACTATAAATATGATCTTCTATCAGATGATACTATAAATATGATCTTCTATCAGATGATACTATAAATATGACCTTCTATCAGATGATACCATAAATATGATCTTCTATCTGACGAACTGGCAACACAGGCAAGAGATACATTACTCTCCACCGCACAAAACATCATACCCAGGAAAGTATACAAGAAACAGGTCTACATAACTGAAAAACACTGAAGCTAATTGAAGAAAAAAGAAAGCTAAAACAAACGGGGTTAAAACGAAACAGAACTGAATATAAAAACTGCTCAAGAGAAGTCAAGAAAGAAATCTGAAAAGACAAGAAACAACACATAGTCACCTCATGCAATAAAATTGATGAATTAAGAAAAAAAGGGAAAGGGAGAGAGAAATGTACAACGAAATTAATATAATGACACGTGACTTCAGCCCATCAATACAAGTCATAAATGATAACAATGGCAAAACATTAACAGAAAAGAAAGATGTACTAGAAAGATGGCGTGAGTACTGCAGAAACATGTATGAAGACACATCTAAAAATCCACATAAGATAACAACAGAAAGCGAAGAGACAGAACCAGAGCCCATGTTGGATGAAGTGCGCCTGGCCATCAAAAGTTTGAAGAGAGGGAAGTCACCACGGTGCGATGATAAAGCAGCGGAATTGATTCAAGCAGGTGCTGAGGCCAGTGTTCGGGTATATCATAAATTGTGCACAAAGATATGGAATAGCTCCTCCTGGACAAAAGAATGGAAAAGATCAGTATTTATACCTATTCCAAAGAAGGAAACATGAAACTATGGACCAACTACAGAACTATTGCCCTTATAAGTCAGACCAGCAAAATCCTACTAAAAATCATAATGAAGAGGATGGAACAAAAATTAGAAGATGAAATACACGAAACACAAGCAGGTTTCAGAAGAGGTAGAGGCACTAGAGACCATATTTGTAGCATGAGACTCATTATCGAGAAATGCAGAGAATACAACATAGACCTGCATGCATGTTTCATAGACTATAGCAAGGCCTTCGACCATATACAACACCAGAAAATGTGGAACATCATGAAAGATATGCACTTTCCAACACACATAATACAACTCATAGAATCTCTATACCACGAACAACAGGCAACCATTAAAATAGGAGGTGAAGTAGCTGAATGGTTCGAGATTCAAAAGGGGATACGACAGGGATGTATTTTGTCACCATACTTATTCAACATATATACGGAGAACATCATGAGGAATGTAAAAGACGAAGCCAACTGTGTGAATTACGACCCTCTCACTAAAGGCGGCAAATGCATACCAGAGCTTAGATACGCAGACGATACAGTATTATTATCCACCAGCAAAAAGGTTTGGAAAACCTAATCATGACGACCAAGAAACATAGTGAAGACCAACATCTATATTTGAATATACAAAAACAAAAATCATGTCAACTGACAAAGCAAAAGGCTCACCTAACATCCAAGTAAACAATGAAGAACTCCAATGTGTAGAGAGCTACGAATATCTGGGCTCAATAATTAACAATAATGGTGACTGCTCCAAAGAGATCTCAAGAAGATTGGCAATAGCATTCAAGAAGTTAAACACAATGAAGAACATGTGGCAAAGCACCAGCAAAATACTAAAATTAAAAATATTGAGAGCATGCATTTTCCCAGTGGCTACTTATGGTTGCGAATCATGGACTATTACACAAAATTAAGAACGAAAATCCAGTCCTTCGAAACTAAATGCTACAGAAAGATCCTACGAATATCATGGACAGAAAAAGAAAGAACACTGATGTCCTGAAAGAACTAAATGTTAAAGAGAATTGGCTGATAAACAACATAATATACAGAAAAATTACATACTTTGGTCACATCAAGCGTCACGATGGCCTGGAAAGAACAATACTAGAGGGCAGGGTCATAGGACGCAGAGGCAGACCAAGAAGAAGATGGCTACAAGATATTAAAGAAACCATGAACATGACCATCGATGAAGTGGGTGAACTTCCAAGAGTGAATTTCAGATGTGCTGCAAAGAGAGCAACGTGCTATAAAGGATACGCACCTTGTTGATGATGATCAGATGATACCATAAATATGATCTTCTATCTGATGATACTATAAATATGACCTTCTATCAGATGATACCATAAATATGACATTCTATCAGATGATACTATAAATATGATCTTCTATCAGATGATACCATAAATATGATCTTCCAGCTGATGATACTATAAATATGATCTTCTATCTGATGATACTATAAATATGACATTCTATCAGATGATACTATAAATATGACCTTCTATCAGATGATACCATAAATATGGCATTCTATCAGATGATACTATAAATATGATCTTCTATCAGATGATACTATAAATATGATCTTCTATCAGATGATACCATAAATATGATCTTCTATCTGATGATACTATAAATATGATCTTCTATCTGATGATACTATAAATATGACCTTCTATCAGATGATACCATAAATATGACATTCTATCAGATGATACTATAAATATGATCTTCTATCAGATGATACTATAAATATGACCTTCTATCTGATGATACTATAAATATGACCTTCTATCTGATGATACTATAACTATGATCTTCTATCAGATGATACTATAAATATGATCTTCTATCTGATGATACTATAAATATGACCTTCTATCAGACGATACTATGAATATGACCTTCTATCAGATGATACCATAAATATGATCTTCTATCAGATGATACCATAAAAAAACGTGGAGATAACACAATAAAGGTGACATCTAGCACTGGAACGCAAATTAAAGTTCCAACCCATACCCTTAACGGCTAGAGTGGACAACCAATTCCATCATCCACCTGGGGTCCTGGGGTCGGACAATAGAAATAGACCAACATTAGATCATGAAAGTAGTGAAGAGAAGTAGAAGTGAAATGAAGAAGTAATCATGCTAAAAAGTAGTACGACCCAAGAAGTAGAGATACGCCACTGAAATTAGACAGGATTACGCTTTGAGCCAGTCTCTTATCAAGATCTACCTATCTATTTTGAATGACGGCCGTCCAAAAAGATTAACGTTCAGACCCGATGTCACAGACCCGATATCATCGACCTGGTTCTAATTACTACTTAAGACTTTTCCTTCGTTCGTTGGAATGTCGTGCTGGTGGCCAAGGAAAACCATCATGATCCCTATGTTGTCAATCTTGTCATGCTTCTTCTTCTTCTTCACCTCCTTCCTCTTCGAAAGCTTCGTATCGACCACTTGTAACCACTCTTTATAATTTGTAATCTCGATATAGAGGAAGACTACAGTAAAACTATGTAAACTAGTGAAACACGTAATAACAAAGTACTGTAGTTTTACAAAATACAAAAACATTGACAATACACAGCAATGTTTCGACCAAAAGGCCTTTATCAATCAAACGATACAACAGGAGTGATGAATTTCACAGCACACAACATATAGACTAGGACAGAGATATTCCAACGGGCATAAAAGTCATTTGTTATGGTCGGAAAAACATTTTCACTCCCACTGGGGGGATTGAACACGGCTCAAGCATCTATCAAGCGAGTTCAGTAACTTCTAGGCTATCTTCACCCTGGCGGCCTTCCTCAATGTCCAATGCAATTTTGTAGCAGACATCAGAAATTAGCAACCTGCAAAACACAACTAAGAAGTTGTCATGCAAGCGAGGAACAACTAAAGAGTTGTTATTGCGAGCGAGGAACAACTAAAGAGTTGTTATTGCGAGCGAGGAACAACACAAGAGTTGTTATTGCTAGCGAGGAACAACTAGAATATTGACTGATTGATTGATAGAACTATCATTATCGCACTTCGATGAGTAGCCATGTGTGCACCGATCTCTTTCTTGCACAGGAAGATCTCAGCTGCAGTGCAAGAAATCCGTAGCACCGGCGAGGGTCCCAGATGTAATTTTGAAGACGGTGAAGATGATTTGTAGGAATTTCAATTTAACTATTTTTTCTAATGAAGTACATCAGTCTTTACATCCCATACATCAGTCTTTACATCACATACATCAGTCTTTACATCACGTACATCAATCTTTACATCACGTACATCAGTCTTTACTTCACATACATCAGTCTTTACATCACGTACATCAGTCTTTACATCACGTACACCAGTCTTTATTTCACATACATCAGTCTTTACATCACGTACATCAGTCTTTACATCACGTACATTAGTCTTTATATCACGTACATCATCACGTACATCAGTCTTTTCTTCACATACATCAGTCTTTACATCACATACATCAGTCTTTACATCACGTACATCAGTCTTTACATCACATTCATCAGTCTTTACATCCCGTACATCAGTCTTTACATCACATACATCAGTCTTTGCATCACGTACATCAGTCTTTACATAACATACATCAGTCTTTACATCACATACTTCAGTCTTTACATCACATACATCAGTCTTTACATCACATACATCAGTCTTTACATCAAATACATCAGTCTTTAAATCACGTACATTAGTCTTTACATCACATACATCAGTCTTTACATCACATACATCAGTCTTTACATCACGTACACCAGTCTTTACATCACGTACATTAGTCTTTACATCATGTACATCAGTCTTTACATCAAATATATCAGTCTTTACATCACATACATCAGTCTTTACATCACATACATCAGTCTTTACATCACATACAGAAATAATTATATGATTAGATTTGAGAAATAATGCAATTAAACAAACAAACAAACAAACAAGTGATTCAATTTGATAAAATAGACATTTCTTTTTTCCCCCAATCTCGTCTGGCAATAAATATCAACACAGTAGAATAATATCTTTAGAATATCAATATCTTCTTCTTCTTCTTCTTGCCGTTGAGTTGCATGTAGCAAGAGAAAAACAAACATGATATATCTAGCAGAAATCTCGACTAAATAATTCAAACTGATTTCTGAATCACACAAATCTTCACACGTTCCCAGACTGAACTGGATGGCGAGGGTGTTTTGTTTCTTCCTGTATGCTTTCTGTATCATGATGCCAGAATGAGGGAGTTGAGGGAAGAGGGACGAGAGGGGGTGAATCTGGACGATCGATCTTGATCAAACTTGATTCCCCATTAGCGTAAATGGCGTTGCGAGGTTCCCAAGAAGAACATCAAAACTGTCCCTCACGGCAGGCTTGAATAATTGCTATCGGAACTACTTAACGTCAACCAAGATTCGTGCGCACATACATTCATCTCAGTGAATAGGTTAATGTAAAACAAAAAAACTTTACACTTTACCCCGGCTGCGCCTGAGGTTTGGTGCGTGTGATTTTATTTAAAATTATATTTCGTCATTTAATTCCATTCCGTATTTTTATTTTTGCCGCTGAGTTTTGTCGTTTCTTAAAATCTACATTTTCATGATACTTCTAGAACGATAGACAACATTATGGTATCCGGTTACATATTAACTCTCATACAACATTGATACTCTGACTGTCATACAACATTGATACTCTGACTGTCATACAACATTGTTACTCTGACTGTCATACAACATTGATACTCTGACTGTCATACAACATTGATACTCTGACTGTCATACAACCCTGATACTCTGACTGTCATACAACATTGATACTCTGACTGCTGTTATACAACATTGATACTCTGACTGTCATACAACATTGATACTCTGACTGTCATACAACATTGATACTCTGACTGTCATACAACATTGATGCTTCCGCTGTCATACAACATTGATTCTCTGACTGTCATACAACATTGATACTCTGACTGTCATACAACTTTGATACTCTGACTGTCATACAACATTGATACTCTGACTGTCATACAACATTGATACTCTGACTGCTGTCATACAACATTGATGCTTCCACTGTCATACAACTTTGATACTCTGACTGCTGTCATACAACTTTGATGATCTGACTGTCATACAACATTGATACTCTGACTGCTGTCATACAACTTTGATACTCTGACTGCTGTCATACAACTTTGATGATCTGACTGTCATACAACTTTGATGCTCTGACTGTCATACAACTTTGATACTCTGACTGTCATACAACTTTGATACTCTGACTGTCATATAACTTTGATACTCTGACTGCTGTCATACAACTTTGATACTCTGATGTCATACAACTTTGATACTCTGACTGCTGTCATACAACTTTGATACTCTGACTGCTGTCATACAACTTTGATACTCTGATGTCATACAACTTTGATACTCTGACTGCTGTCATACAACTTTGATACTCTGATGTCATACAACTTTGATACTCTGACTGTCATACAACATTGATACTCTGACTGTTGTCATACAACTTTGATACACTGCTGTCATACAACTTTGATACTCTGACTGTCATACAACATTGATACTCCGACTGTTATACAACTTTGATACACTGCTGTCATACAACTTTGATACTCTGACTGTCATACAACTTTGATACTCTGACTGTCATACAACATTGATACTCTGACTGCTGTCATACAACATTGATGCTTCCGCTGTCATACAACATTGATACTCTGACTGTCATACAACATTGATACTCTGACTGCTGTCATACAACATTGATGCTTCCACTGTCATACAACTTTGATACTCTGACTGCTGTCATACAACTTTGATGATCTGACTGTCATACAACATTGATACTCTGACTGCTGTCATACAACTTTGATGATCTGACTGTCATACAACTTTGATGCTCTGACTGTCATACAACTTTGATACTCTGACTGTCATACAACTTTGATACTCTGACTGTCATATAACTTTGATACTCTGACTGCTGTCATACAACTTTGATACTCTGATGTCATACAACTTTGATACTCTGACTGCTGTCATACAACTTTGATACTCTGACTGCTGTCATACAACTTTGATACTCTGATGTCATACAACTTTGATACTCTGACTGCTGTCATACAACTTTGATACTCTGATGTCATACAACTTTGATACTCTGACTGTCATACAACATTGATACTCTGACTGTTGTCATACAACTTTGATACACTGCTGTCATACAACTTTGATACTCTGACTGTCATACAACATTGATACTCCGACTGTTATACAACTTTGATACACTGCTGTCATACAACTTTGATACTCTGACTGTCATACAACTTTGATACTCTGACTGTCATACAACATTGATACTCTGACTGCTGTCATACAACATTGATGCTTCCGCTGTCATACAACATTGATACTCTGACTGTCATACAACATTGATACTCTGACTGCTGTCATACAACATTGATGCTTCCACTGTCATACAACTTTGATACTCTGACTGCTGTCATACAACTTTGATGATCTGACTGTCATACAACATTGATACTCTGACTGCTGTCATACAACTTTGATACTCTGACTGCTGTCATACAACTTTGATGATCTGACTGTCATACAACTTTGATGCTCTGACTGTCATACAACTTTGATACTCTGACTGTCATACAACTTTGATACTCTGACTGTCATACAACTTTGATACTCTGACTGCTGTCATACAACTTTGATACTCTGACTGCTGTCATACAACTTTGATGATCTGACTGTCATACAACTTTGATGCTCTGACTGTCATACAACTTTGATACTCTGACTGCTGTCATACAACTTTGATACTCTGATGTCATACAACTTTGATACTCTGACTGCTGTCATACAACTTTGATACTCTGACTGCTGTCATACAACTTTGATACTCTGATGTCATACAACTTTGATACTCTGACTGCTGTCATACAACTTTGATACTCTGATGTCATACAACTTTGATACTCTGACTGTCATACAACATTGATACTCTGACTGTTGTCATACAACTTTGATACACTGCTGTCATACAACTTTGATACTCTGACTGTCATACAACATTGATACTCCGACTGTTATACAACTTTGATACACTGCTGTCATACAACTTTGATACTCTGACTGTCATACAACTTTGATACTCTGACTGTCATACAACATTGATACTCTGACTGCTGTCATACAACATTGATACTCTGATGTCATACAACTTTGATACTCTGACTGTCATACAACATTGATACTCTGACTGTCATACAACATTGATACTCTGAAAGGAATTAATTCTTATTTTATATTTGTTGGCCTACACGTTCTGATATAACCAAAACTTGGTTCGTCTTAGGTTGTAAGGGACGTTTATCAGCCTAAAGAGGCTTTAAAAAAAACCCAAAAACTATCGTTATACTGTCTGTACTTCCACGTTTAGGGCAGTGTAGGACATGAGGGACACACGTCTGTGGAATTTAATGGCCTCATGGCTTGTACAGTCGCCAGGAAACTGTACAAGTTAAGATGTTGTCCTTATCCCCTTGACCTAAAATAAACCTCCTTGACCTTACCATGTATTGAACCCGGGTCTCCTACATGGGCCGTACACTAATTCATTCGACCAGACGGTCCCACTAAAGAGGAAGTTTTAACCCTCTACCTACCCGTCTGCCCAGCGTGTTCGTAGAGCGTTGGACTACGGGGGACTATCCCTCTGTGTGTGCAGGTTCATTTCCGCGGGATGGCAGAAAAAGTCACACATTCCCCAGATTTACGGTGTTCGTGGCACCGAACCGTAGGGTTACGATGTCCATGGCACCGAGCCGAAGAGCTGAAAAGCTCAAGTGCTTCTGGATCGGAAAAAACCAAAACCTCTACATAACTAGCAACACAAGTTAGCCGGTTATGTCCGAGGATACTGTTACTGCTAAATAATATATCTTCTGACTCGAGACCTTAAGAATAATGTCTATACGTTTGTCTGGTAGTTAAACAACCAAGCTCAATAATATATTTTCTGACTTGAGATTTCAAGAATAATGTCTACACGTTTGTCTGGTAGTTATACAACCAAGCTCAATAATATATTTTCTGACTTGAGACTTCAAGAATAATGTCTACACGTTTGTCTGGTAGTTATACAACCAAGCTCAATAATATATTTTCTGACTTGAGACTTCAAGAATAATGTCTACACGTTTGTCTGGTAGTTAAACAACCAAGACGACACCTGTCGCATCCCAAATATCTGGCATTTTTCTTTCAAACACCTGAGTTATGTTATTTGATCGACGTTATGTTAAATATGGCATTCCCACGCGTGCTCTGTCCTCCTCTGCAGCAACCATCCCAAAGTCCACTTGCTAACCGTACCCACGAGAAGTTGATTAGTATATCTTCTCTCTCTACCACGTAGACAACTTCACTTTCAACTTTTATTTGTAGCAATATTTCATATCATACACCTGGCATAAATATGTTTATTTCACATTTCAAAAGGTCTCAAACAGAAAGACTTACTTCAGTGCACTGGGTTTACCACATATGACTCGGGCCCTTCTCCACAGAAAAGGCATACCGTCTACCCAGAATATTGAACATATTCTATAGATCCGACAACAATCCTAGGTGTCTCTGGACAAAAATACACTCTTCTCGATTCGAACTCACGACCTTCAGAACGCAAAGTAACAGATTAACCACTTAGTCACAGAGAAACCAGTTTTTCACATTTCGAAAGATTCGGTTACATTTACTATAAATTGTTCTTTAGATACGTCAGGGGACATAATCTATGTAATTCTTACTCGTTACGAAACAATACATAGTTGTCGTTGCTTCTAGTTGACAGAAAATTATTTTTATATTGAGACCATTCTGACGATGTAATTGTATTCTATTCTCACATTGTACCGTTTATTTCTTTCTAATTTGTTACGTCTAATCCAGACAATAACCTTCATCTTTGTCTCAGGTCATTCTGTGGTTGAAGGGCAATGAGAGAACAGATGCACTAGAGAGCAATGCTACGATCGAGAATGGGTCTTCTATAGACAAAAGCGACATCATCAATGCTCTCAGAGAAAACATATGATCTGAAGATTTCAACGAAGAACAAAAAGGGTATTCTCTTTCTCGGTTGCGCAAGTTATGCATACCGATACCTGCGGCAAGACGGGAACACCATGAGAAAACCAGTAAATCACAGAACGGGAGTTGTAAGTCTAAACCGCAGCCCCCGGTAACATTTGGCCGAATAGCTTAGCCGACAAATCGGAAATTTCTGTTAGATAGGAGCTGGTTTTTGTATATGTTTGATAGAACATTGTACGTTATATTGTAACTTTACTCAATTCTATGTGTTCATGATTATTTATTGATGACAAACAGTCATAATACTGATATTCCTTATTGTTAAACTGAACTGGTAATATAATGAAATGAAAATCGTGGCATATCCCAAAGGACGTAGTCATCAACCACAGTAAACAAGTCGTTGATTTTCTAGGCACCACTTATACGTTCAGTAGTTTGTCATTGCTTTCTGAACGGGTGGCGCCATCGTCTTTTGTTAAAATCAACGGAAACAATTTGCAAGCAAACTGTCCGCAGCGTGAACTCAGAACGTCGGGGTTAATAGACCGAGTCACTAACCCCTAGACCACAGACGCCATATAATATAACCTTTATTTAGCATGGTGTGTTGTTGTTATAATGAATTAGTCTTGATACAACCAAACTGGAATGCAAGCATCATGATAACGATTGTAGTCTTATTTACAAGAATTTGTACCTGAGCCCGACGGTCGTATGTTTAACGGAGGTCACGATCTAAACACACAGAAACACACATGCTTGGTAGGAGAACGGAGAAACACATGCTTGGCAGGAGAACGGAGAAACACATGCTTGGTAGGAGAACGGAGAAACACATGCTTGGCAGGAGAACGGAGAAACACATGCTTGGCAGGAGAACGGAGAAACACATGCTTGGTAGGAGAACGGAGAAACACATGCTTGGTAGGAGAACGGAGAAACACATGCTTGGCAGGAGAACGGAGAAACACATGCTTGGCAGGAGAACGGAGAAACACATGCTGGCAGGAGAACGGAGAAACACATGCTTGGTAGGAGAACGGAGAAACACATGCTTGGCAGGAGAACGGAGAAACACATGCTTGGTAGGAGAACGGAGAAACACATGCTTGGCAGGAGAACGGAGAAACACATGCTTGGTAGGAGAACGGAGAAACACATGCTTGGTAGGAGAACGGAGAAACACATGCTTGGTAGGAGAACGGAGAAACACATGCTTGGCAGGAGAACGGAGAAACACATGCTTGGTAGGAGAACGGAGAAACACATGCTTGGTAGGAGAACGGAGAAACACATGCTTGGCAGGAGAACGGAGAAACACATGCTTCGCAGGAGAACGGAGAAACACATGCTTGGTAGGAGAACGGAGAAACACATGCTTGGCAGGAGAACGGAGAAACACATGCTTCGCAGGAGAACGGAGAAACACATGCTTGGCAGGAGAACGGAGAAACACATGCTTGGTAGGAGAACGGAGAAACACATGCTTGGTAGGAGAACGGAGAAACACATGCTTGGCAGGAGAACGGAGAAACACATGCTTGGCAGGAGAACGGAGAAACACATGCTTGGCAGGAGAACGGAGAAACACATGCTTGGTAGGAGAACGGAGAAACACATGCTTGGCAGGAGAACGGAGAAACACATGCTTGGCAGGAGAACGGAGAAACACATGCTTGGCAGGAGAACGGAGAAACACATGCTTGCAGGAGAACGGAGAAACACATGCTTGGTAGGAGAACGGAGAAACACATGCTTGGTAGGAGAACGGAGAAACACATGCTTGGCAGGAGAACGGAGAAACACATGCTTGGCAGGAGAACGCAGAAACACATGCTTGGCAGGAGAACGGAGAAACACATGCTTGGCAGGAGAACGGAGAAACACATGCTTGGTAGGAGAACGGAGAAACACATGCTTGGCAGGAGAACGGAGAAACACATGCTTGGTAGGAGAACGGAGAAACACATGCTTGGCAGGAGAACGGAGAAACACATGCTTGGCAGGAGAACGGAGAAATACATGCTTGGCAGGAGAACGGAGATACACATGCTTGGTAGGAGAACGGAGAAACACATGCTTGGCAGGAGAACGGAGAAACACATGCTTGGTAGGAGAACGGAGAAACACATGCTTGGCAGGAGAACGGAGAAACACATGCTTGGTAGGAGAACGGAGAAACACATGCTTGGCAGGAGAACGGAGAAACACATGCTTGGTAGGAGAACGGAGAAACACATGCTTGGTGGGAGAACGGAGAAACACATGCTTGGCAGGAGAACGGAGAAACACATGTTTGGCAGGAGAACGGAGAAACACATGCTTGGCAGGAGAACGGAGAAACACATGCTTGGCAGGGGAACGGAGAAACACATGCTTGGCAGGAGAACGGAGAAACACATGCTTGGTAGGAGAACGGAGAAACACATGCTTGGTAGGAGAACGAGAAAGAGAAACAATGCTTGGCAGGAGAACGGAGAAACACATGCTTGGCAGGAGAACGGAGAAACACATGCTTGGCAGGAGAACGGAGAAAGAGAAACACATGCTTGGCAGGAGAACGGAGAAACACATGCTTGGCAGGAGAACGGAGAAACACATGCTTGGTAGGAGAACGGAGAAACACATGCTTGGCAGGAGAACGGAGAAACACATGCTTGGTAGGAGAACGGAGAAACACATGCTTGGCAGGAGAACGGAGAAACACATGCTTGGCAGGAGAACGGAGAAATACATGCTTGGCAGGAGAACGGAGAAACACATGCTTGGTAGGAGAACGGAGAAACACATGCTTGGCAGGAGAACGGAGAAACACATGCTTGGTAGGAGAACGAGAAACACATGCTTGGCAGGAGAACGGAGAAACACATGCTTGTAAGGAGAACGGAGAAACACATGCTTGGCAGGAGAACGGAGAAACACATGCTTGGCAGGAGAACGGAGAAACACATGCTTGGTAGGAGAACGGAGAAACACATGCTTGGCAGGAGAACGGAGAAACACATGCTTGGCAGGAGAACGGAGAAACACATGCTTGGCAGGAGAACGGAGAAACACATGCTTGGTAGGAGAACGGAGAAACACATGCTTGGCAGGAGAACGCAGAAAGAGAAACACATGCTTGGCAGGAGAACGGAGAAACACATGCTTGGCAGGAGAACGGAGAAACACATGCTTGGTAGGAGAACGGAGAAACACATGCTTGGCAGGAGAACGGAGAAACACATGCTTGGTAGGAGAACGGAGAAACACATGCTTGGCAGGAGAACGGAGAAACACATGCTTGGCAGGAGAACGGAGAAATACATGCTTGGCAGGAGAACGGAGAAACACATGCTTGGTAGGAGAACGGAGAAACACATGCTTGGCAGGAGAACGGAGAAACACATGCTTGGTAGGAGAACGGAGAAACACATGCTTGACAGGAGAACGGAGAAACACATGCTTGGTAGGAGAACGGAGAAACACATGCTTGGCAGGAGAACGGAGAAACACATGCTTGGTAGGAGAACGGAGAAACACATGCTTGGTAGGAGAACGGAGAAACACATGCTTGGCAGGAGAACGGAGAAACACATGCTTGGCAGGAGAACGGAGAAACACATGCTTGGCAGGAGAACGGAGAAACACATGCTTGGCAGGGGAACGGAGAAACACATGCTTGGCAGGAGAACGGAGAAACACATGCTTGGCAGGAGAACGGAGAAAACATGCTTGGCAGGAGAACGGAGAAACACATGCTTGGTAGGAGAACGGAGAAACACATGCTTGGCAGGAGAACGGAGAAACACATGCTTGGTAGGAGAACGGAGAAACACATGCTTGGCAGGAGAACGGAGAAACACATGCTTGGTAGGAGAACGGAGAAACACATGCTTGGTAGGAGAACGGAGAAACACATGCTTGGCAGGAGAACGGAGAAACACATGCTTGGTAGGAGAACGGAGAAACACATGCTTGGTAGGAGAACGGAGAAACACATGCTTGGCAGGAGAACGGAGAAACACATGCTTGGCAGGAGAACGGAGAAACACATGCTTGGTAGGAGAACGGAGAAACACATGCTTGGTAGGAGAACGGAGAAACACATGCTTGGAAGGAGAACGGAGAAACACATGCTTGCAGGAGAACGGAGAAACACATGCTTGGTAGGAGAACGGAGAAACACATGCTTGGTAGGAGAACGGAGAAACACATGCTTGGCAGGAGAACGGAGAAACACATGCTTCGCAGGAGAACGGAGAAACACATGCTTGGTAGGAGAACGGAGAAACACATGCTTGGTAGGAGAACGGAGAAACACATGCTTGGTAGGAGAACGGAGAAACACATGCTTGGCAGGAGAACGGAGAAACACATGCTTGGTAGGAGAACGGAGAAACACATGCTTGGTAGGAGAACGGAGAAACACATGCTTGGCAGGAGAACGGAGAAACACATGCTTGGCAGGAGAACGGAGAAGAGAAACACATGCTTGGCAGGAGAACGGAGAAACACATGCTTGGCAGGAGAACGGAGAAAGAGAAACACATGCTTGGTAGGAGAACGGAGAAACACATGCTTGGCAGGAGAACGGAGAAACACATGCTTGGCAGGAGAACGGAGAAAGAGAAACACATGCTTGGCAGGAGAACGGAGAAACACATGCTTGGCAGGAGAACGGAGAAACACATGCTTGGTAGGAGAACGGAGAAACACATGCTTGGCAGGAGAACGGAGAAACACATGCTTGGTAGGAGAACGGAGAAACACATGCTTGGCAGGAGAACGGAGAAACACATGCTTGGCAGGAGAACGGAGAAATACATGCTTGGCAGGAGAACGGAGAAACACATGCTTGGTAGGAGAACGGAGAAACACATGCTTGGCAGGAGAACGGAGAAACACATGCTTGGTAGGAGAACGGAGAAACACATGCTTGGCAGGAGAACGGAGAAACACATGCTTGGTAAGAGAACGGAGAAACACATGCTTGGCAGGAGAACGGAGAAACACATGCTTGGCAGGAGAACGGAGAAACACATGCTTGGCAGGAGAACGGAGAAATACATGCTTGGCAGGAGAACGGAGAAACACATGCTTGGTAGGAGAACGGAGAAACACATGCTTGGCAGGAGAACGGAGAAACACATGCTTGGTAGGAGAACGGAGAAACACATGCTTGGCAGGAGAACGGAGAAACACATGCTTGGTAGGAGAACGGAGAAACACATGCTTGGCAGGAGAACGGAGAACACATGCTTGGTAGGAGAACGGAGAAACACATGCTTGGTAGGAGAACGGAGAAACACATGCTTGCAGGAGAACGGAGAAACACATGCTTGGCAGGAGAACGGAGAAACACATGCTTGGCAGGAGAACGGAGAAACACATGCTTGGCAGGGGAACGGAGAAACACATGCTTGGCAGGAGAACGGAGAAACACATGCTTGGCAGGAGAACGGAGAAACACATGCTTGGCAGGAGAACGGAGAAACACATGCTTGGTAGGAGAACGGAGAAACACATGCTTGGCAGGAGAACGGAGAAACACATGCTTGGTAGGAGAACGGAGAAACACATGCTTGGCAGGAGAACGGAGAAACACATGCTTGGTAAGAGAACGGAGAAACACATGCTTGGCAGGAGAACGGAGAAACACATGCTTGGCAGGAGAACGGAGAAACACATGCTTGGTAGGAGAACGGAGAAACACATGCTTGGCAGGAGAACGGAGAAACACATGCTTGGCAGGAGAACGGAGAAACACATGCTTGGCAGGAGAACGGAGAAACACATGCTTGGTAGGAGAACGGAGAAACACATGCTTGGCAGGAGAACGGAGAAACACATGCTTGGTAGGAGAACGGAGAAACACATGCTTGGTAGGAGAACGGAGAAACACATGCTTGCAGGAGAACGGAGAAACACATGCTTGGCAGGAGAACGGAGAAACACATGCTTGTAAGGAGAACGGAGAAACACATGCTTGGTAGGAGAACGGAGAAACACATGCTTGGTAGGAGAACGGAGAAATACATGCTTGGCAGGAGAACGGAGAAACACATGCTTGGTAGGAGAACGGAGAAACACATGCTTGGTAGGAGAACGGAGAAACACATGCTTGGCAGGAGAACGGAGAAACACATGCTTCGCAGGAGAACGGAGAAACACATGCTTGGTAGGAGAACGGAGAAACACATGCTTGGTAGGAGAACGGAGAAACACATGCTTGGTAGGAGAACGGAGAAACACATGCTTGGCAGGAGAACGGAGAAACACATGCTTGGTAGGAGAACGGAGAAACACATGCTTGGTAGGAGAACGGAGAAACACATGCTTGGCAGGAGAACGGAGAAACACATGCTTGGCAGAGGAGAACGGAGAGGAAACACATGCTTGGCAGGAGAACGGAGAAACACATGCTTGGCAGGAGAACGGAAGAGAAACACATGCTTGGTAGGAGAACGGAGAAACACATGCTTGGCAGGAGAACGGAGAAACACATGCTTGGCAGGAGAACGGAGAAAGAGAAACACATGCTTGGCAGGAGAACGGAGAAACACATGGTTGGCAGGAGAACGGAGAAACACATGCTTGGTAGGAGAACGGAGAAACACATGCTTGGCAGGAGAACGGAGAAACACATGCTTGGTAGGAGAACGGAGAAACACATGCTTGGCAGGAGAACGGAGAAACACATGCTTGGCAGGAGAACGGAGAAATACATGCTTGGCAGGAGAACGGAGAAACACATGCTTGGTAGGAGAACGGAGAAACACATGCTTGGCAGGAGAACGGAGAAACACATGCTTGGTAGAGAACGGAGAAACACATGCTTGGCAGGAGAACGGAGAAACACATGCTTGGCAGGAGAACGGAGAAACACATGCTTGGTAGGAGAACGGAGAAACACATGCTTGGTAGGAGAACGGAGAAACACATGCTTGGCAGGAGAACGAAGAAAGAGAAACACATGCTTGGCAGGAGAACGGAGAAACACATGCTTGGCAGGAGAACGGAGAAACACATGCTTGTAAGGAGAACGGAGAAACACATGCTTGGCAGGAGAACGGAGAAACACATGCTTGGAGGGAGAACGGAGAAACACATGCTTGGCAGGAGAACGGAGAAACACATGCTTGGCAGGAGAACGGAGAAACACATGCTTGGCAGGAGAACGGAGAAACACATGCTTGGTAGAGAGAACTAGGAGAACACACATGCTTGGCAGGAGAACGGAGAAACACATGCTTGGAGGGAGAACGGAGAAACACATGCTTGGCAGGAGAACGGAGAAACACATGCTTGGCAGGAGGAAAACATTGGAGCGAGAAACACATGCTTGAGGAGAAACAGAGAGAAAACATGCTTGGTAGGAGAACGGAGAAACACATGCTTGGCAGGAGAACGGAGAAACACATGCTTGGCAGGAGAACGGAGAAACACTTGCAGGCAGGAGGAACGGAGAAACATCTAGCCATGCTTGGCAGGGAACGGAGAAACACATGCTTGGCAGGAGAACGGAGAAACACATGCTTGGCAGGAGAACGGAGAAACACAGGCTTGGCAGGAGAACGGAGAAACATGCTTAGTAGGAGAACGGAGAAACACATGCTTGGCAGGAGAACGGAGAAACACATGCTTGGTAGGAGAACGGAGAAACACATGCTTGGTAGGAGAACGGAGAAACACATGCTTGGCAGGAGAACGGAGAAACACATGCTTGGTAGGAGAACGGAGAAACACATGCTTGGTAGGAGAACGGAGAAACACATGCTTGCAGGAGAACGGAGAAACACATGCTTGGTAGGAGAACGGAGAAACACATGCTTGGTAGGAGAACGGAGAAACACATGCTTGGTAGGAGAACGGAGAAACACATGCTTGGTAGGAGAACGGAGAAACACATGCTTGGCAGGAGAACGGAGAAACACATGCTTGCAGGAGAACGGAGAAACACATGCTTGGTAGGAGAACGGAGAAACACATGCTTGGTAGGAGAACGGAGGAAACACATGCTTGGTAGGAGAACGGAGAAACACATGCTTGGCAGGAGAACGGAGAAACACATGCTTGGAGGAGAACGGAGAAACACATGCTTGGGAGGAGAACGGAGAAACACATGCTTGGCAGGAGAACGGAGAAACACATGCTTGGCAGGAGAACGGAGAAAGGGAGAAAACACATGCTTGGCAGGAGAACGGAGAAACACATGCTTGGAGGAGAACATCGGAGAAGAGAAACACATGCTTGGTAGGAGAACGGAGAAACACATGCTTGGCAGGAGAACGGAGAAACACATGCTTGGCAGGAGAACTGGAGAAAGAGAAACACATGCTTGGAGGAGAACGGAGAAACACATGCTTGGCAGGAGAACGGAGAAACACATGCTTGGTAGGAGAACGGAGAAACACATGCTTGGCAGGAGAACGGAGAAACACATGCTTGGTAGGAGAACGGAGAAACACATGCTTGGAGGGAGAACGGAGAAACACATGCTTGGCAGGAGAACGGAGAAAACATGCTTAGGCAGGAGAACGGAGAAACACATCTTGGCAGGAGAACGGAGAAACACATGCTTGGCAGGAGAACGGTGAAACACATGCTTGGTAGGAGAACGGAGAAACACATGCTTGGCAGGAGAACGGAGAAACAACATGCTTGGTAGGAGAACGGAGAAACACATGCTTGGCAGGAGAACGGAGAAACACATGCTTGACAGGAGAACGGAGAAACACATGCTTGGTAGGAGAACGGAGAAACACATGCTTGGTAGGAGAACGGAGAAACACATGCTTGGCAGGAGAACGGAGAAACACATGCTTGGCAGGAGAACGGAGAAACACATGCTTGGAGGGAGAACGGAGAAACACATGCTTGGCAGGAGAACGGAGAAACACATGCTTGGCAGGAGAACGGAGAAACACATGCTTGCAGGAGAACGGAGAAACACATGCTTGGTAGGAGAACGGAGAAACACATGCTTGGCAGAGAGAAACATGCTGGAGGAGAAAGCACATGCTTGGTAGGAGAACGGAGAAACACATGCTTGGCAGGAGAACGAGAAACACATGCTTGGCAGGAGAACGGAGAAACACATGCTTGGCAGGAGAACGGAGAAACACATGCTTGGCAGGAGAACGGAGAAACACATGCTTGGCAGGAGACAGCACATGCTTGGAGAAACGAGAACATGCTTGGAGGAGAACGGAGAAACACATGCTTGGTAGGAGGAGAACAGGCTGAAAAACAGCACATGCTTGGCAGGAGAACGGAGAAACACATGCTTGGCAGGAGAACGGAGAAACACATGCTTGGTAGGAGAACGGAGAAACACATGCTTGGCAGGAGAACGGAGAAACACATGTGCAGAGAACAGCATGTTGGCAGGAGAACGGAGAAACACATGCTTGGCTAGGAGAACGGAGAAACACATGCTTGGCAGGAGAACGGAGAAACACATGCTTGGCAGGAGAACGGAGAAACACATGCTTGGCAGGAGAACGGAGAAACACATGCTTGGAGAGAACGGAGAAACACATGCTTGGCAGGAGAACGGAGAAACACATGCTTGCAGGAGAACGGAGAAACACATGCTTGGAGGAGAACGGAGAAACACATGCTTGGCAGGAGAACGGAGAAAAAAACACATGCTTGGTAGGAGAACGGAGAAACACATGCTTGGCAGGAGAACGGAGAAACACATGCTTGGTAGGAGAACGGAGAAACACATGCTTGGCAGGAGAACGGAGAAACACATGCTTGGAGGGAGAACGGAGAAACACATGCTTGGCAGGAGAACGGAGAAACACATGCTTGGCAGGAGAACGGAGAAACACATGCTTGGTAGGAGAACGGAGAAACACATGCTTGGCAGGAGAACGGAGAAACACATGCTTGGAGGGAGAACGGAGAAACACATGCTTGGCAGGAGAACGGAGAAACACATGCTTGGCAGGAGAACGGAGAAACACATGCTTGGAGGGAGAACGGAGAAACACATGCTTGGTAGGAGAACGGAGAAACACATGCTTGGTAGGAGAACGGAGAAACACATGCTTGGCAGGAGAACGGAGAAACACATGCTTGGCAGGAGAACGGAGAAACACATGCTTGGTAGGAGAACGGAGAAACACATGCTTGGTAGGAGAACGGAGAAACACATGCTTGGTAGGAGAACGGAGAAACACATGCTTGCAGGAGAACGGAGAAACACATGCTTGGTAGGAGAACGGAGAAACACATGCTTGGTAGGAGAACGGAGAAACACATGCTTGGTAGGAGAACGGAGAAACACATGCTTGGCAGGAGAACGGAGAAACACATGCTTGGTAGGAGAACGGAGAAACACATGCTTGGTAGGAGAACGGAGAAACACATGCTTGGAGGGAGAACGGAGAAACACATGCTTGGCAGGAGAACGGAGAAACACATGCTTAGAGAACAGAACACATGCTGAGGAGAACGGAGAAACACATGCTTGGTAGGAGAACGGAGAAACACATGCTTGGCAGGAGAACGGAGAAACACATGCTTGGCAGGAGAACGGAGAAACACATGCTTGGCAGGAGAACGGAGAAACACATGCTTGGCAGGAGAACGGAGAAACACATGCTTGGAGGGAGAACGGAGAAACACATGCTTGGCAGGAGAACGGAGAAACACATGCTTGGAGGGAGAACGGAGAAACACATGCTTGGCAGGAGAACGGAGAAACACATGCTTGGCAGGAGAACGGAGAAACACATGCTTGGCAGGAGAACGGAGAAACACATGCTTGGCAGGAGAACGGAGAAACACATGCTTGGAGGAGAACGGAGAAACACATGCTTGTAGGAGAAAGGAAACACATGAGACGAGAAACACATGCTTGGCAGGAGAACAGGAGAAACACATGCTTGGAGGAGAACGGAGAAACACATGCTTGGCAGGAGAACGGAGAAACACATGCTTGGAGGAGAACGGAGAAACACATGCTTGGGAGGAGAACGGAGAAACACATGCTTGGCAGGAGAACGGAGAAACACATGCTTGGAGGGAGAACGGAGAAACACATGCTTGGTAGGAGAACGGAGAACAATGCTTGGAGAACGGAGAAACACATGCTTGGTAGGAGAACGGAGAAACACATGCTTGACAGGAGAACGGAGAAACACATGCTTGGAAGGAGAACGGAGAAACACATGCTTGGTAGGAGAACGGAGAAACACATGTTTGGCAGGAGAACGGAGAAACACATGCTTGGCAGGAGAACGGAGAAACACATGCTTGACAGGAGAACGGAGAAACACATGCTTGGTAGGAGAACGGAGAAACACATGCTTGTAAGGAGAACGGAGAAACACATGCTTGGCAGGAGAACGGAGAAACATGCTTGGAGGAGAACGGAGAAACACATGCTTGGTCAGGAGAACGAGAAACACATGCTTGGAGGAGAACGGAGAAACACATGCTTGGTAGGAGAACGGAGAAACACATGCTTGGTAGGAGAACGGAGAAACACATGCTTGGCAGGAGAACGGAGAAACACATGCTTGGCTAGGAGAACGGAGAAACACATGCTTGGAGGAGAACGAGAAACACATGCTTGGCAGGAGAACGGAGAAACACATGCTTGGCAGGAGAACGGAGAAACACATGCTTGGCAGGAGAACGGAGAAAACATGCTTGGCAGGAGAACGAGAACACATGCTTGGTAGAGAACGGAGAAACACATGCTTGAGAGAGAACGGAGAAACACATGCTTAGGAGAACGAGAAACACATGCTTGGCAGGAGAACGGAGAAACATGCTTGCAGGAGAACGGAGAAATACATGCTTGGCTAGGAGAACAGAGAAACACATGCTTGGTAGGAGAACGGAGAAACACATGCTTGGTGGGAGAACGGAGAAACACATGCTTGGCAGGAGAACGGAGAACACATGCTTGGTAGGAGAACGGAGAACACATGCTTGCAGGAGAACGGAGAAACACATGCTTGGGAGAACGGAGAAACACATGCTTTGGGACATTTGAGAGAACGGAGAAACACATGCTTGGTAGGAGAACGGAGAAACACATGCTTGGCAGGAGAACGGAGAAACACATGCTTGGCAGGAGAACGGAGAAACACATGCTTGGCAGAGAACGGAGAAACACATGCTTGGTAGGAGAACGGAGAAACACATTACTTGGCAGGAGAACAGAAACACATGCTTGGTAGGAGAACGGAGAAACACATGCTTCGCAGGAGAACGGAGAAACACATGCTTGGAAGGAGAACGGAGAACATGCTTGGCAGAAACGGAGAAACATGTTGGCAGAGAACGGAGAACACATGCTAGTGGAGAACTGAGAAACTACATGTTGTAGGAGAACGGAGAAACACATGCTTGGCGAGAGGAGAACACATGCTTGCAGGAGAACGGAGACACATGTTGGCATGAGAACCATTATGCTGAGTCTTAATGAAGGAGATTAAACATGCTTGCATTTAGTTAACGGTACAGCTGGCAAACGAGATACCTGGGTTGCTGGGCAGTTGAGAAAGACAATGTGTAGGAGAACGGAGAAAATAGCATCCCTGTTCAGATAATCAATGAAATAATGAGACCTATGTGGTGTTCAGTAGTTTAATGGCGAAACTCAAGGTCTGGTACTGAGTTTAGGTAATTTTCTTGGTTCAGTTTAATGAAGTAACGATTACTGGCTCTTCTTGGTTCAGTTTAATGCAATACATTACTGGCTCTTCTTGGTTCAGTTTAATCAACGATTACTGGCTTTCTGGTTCATTTAATGCGTGCTGATTACTGGCTTTCTTAGTTCAGTTTAATGCAAGTGCGATTACTGGCTCTTCTTGGTTCAGTTTAATGCAAGTACGATTACTGGCTCTTCTTGGTTCAGTTTAATGCAAGTGCGATTACTGGCTCTTCTTGGTTCAGTTTAATGCAAGTACGATTACTGGCTCTTCTTGGTTCAGTTTAATGCAAGTGCGATTACTGGCTCTTCTTGGTTCAGTTTAATGCAAGTACGATTACTGGCTCTTCTTGGTTCAGTTTAATGCAAGTGCGATTACTGGCTCTTCTTGGTTCAGTTTAATGCAAGTACGATTACTGGCTCTTCTTGGTTCAGTTTAATGCAAGTACGATTACTGGCTCTTCTTGGTTCAGTTTAATGCAAGTACGATTACTGGCTCTTCTTGGTTCAGTTTAATGCAAGTGCGATTACTGGCTCTTCTTGGTTCAGTTTAATGCAAGTACGATTACTGGCTCTTCTTGGTTCAGTTTAATGCAAGTACGATTACTGGCTCTTCTTGGTTCAGTTTAATGCAAGTACGATTACTGGCTCTTCTTGGTTCAGTTTAATGCAAGTACGATTACTGGCTCTTCTTGGTTCAGTTTAATGCAACTACGAGTACTTATTTATTTATTGTTATTTTCCGATTCTGTCTCAGTTTAATGCAAGTACGAGTACTTGTTCATTTATTTTAAATTATGTTTAATGTTGTAGATCATCAACTCCGTTTGTTTTGTCTTGTCACTTCTTGTCACTTCTTGTCACTTCTTGTCACTTCTTGTCACTTCTTGTCATTTCTTGTCACTTCTTGGTGTATGTTATCATTTCTTATCACTTCTTGGTGTATGTTATCATTTCTTGTCACTTCTTGGTGTATGTTATCATTTCTTATCACTTCTTGGTGTATGTTATCATTTCTTGTCACTTCTTGGTGTATGTTATCATTTCTTGTCACTTCTTGGTGTATGTTATCATTTCTTGTCACTTCTTGGTGTATGTTATCACTTCTTGTCACTTCTTGGTGTATGTTATCATTTCTTGCCACTTCTTGGTGTATGTTATCATTTCTTGTCACTTCTTGGTGTATGTTATCATTTCTTGTCACTTCTTGGTGTATGTTATCATTTCTTATCACTTCTTGGTGTATGTTATCATTTCTTGTCACTTCTTGGTGTATGTTATCATTTCTTATCACTTCTTGGTGTATGTTATCATTTCTTGTCACTTCTTGGTGCATGTTATCATTTCTTGTCACTTCTTGGTGTATGT
>CM036769.1:352500-402500 GCA_020796225.1 Arion vulgaris
TTTCTTTTATAGCATTCCCGTCATTTGTCAGCAATGCCCCAAGATATTCAAAGTTGTCAACTCTTTCTATTTTGTGGCGGTTGACACATATATTAGCCATCAATTCTGTTTTATCAGTTGTCAATATCTTCGTTTTCATTGTATTGAGATAAAGCTTTTGATCTTGGCTGGTTTTTTGAAGTGACCGTATCAAGTTCTCTAAACCAATTTGTGATGTAGATAGTAGCACTGTATTGTCAGCATATCTTAATTCTGGTAGTTCCTGACCTCCGATCACCAGAGCGTCGTATTTCTCCATCTCTGTAGATTCTCTGACATTTCTCATGATAATTTCAGCATAAATTCAACATCTCATCGTTAGTCATTTTAGCAGTCCATATGATTCTCATCATTCTTGTGTAAAACCACATCTCTGTGACTTCCAGATATCTTTCTATCTCTGTGACTTCCAGATATCTTTCTATCTCTGTGACTTCCAGATATCTTTCTATCTCTGTGACTTTCAGATATCTTTCTATCTCTGTGACTTCCAGATATCTTTCTATCTGTTTGTTTACTGTTCTAGACTCACATCCATAAATGTTGTAGACAGACAAAACTAAGAGACAAGAAAATGGAATATAAAACAAGACAAAATGTTGTAGACAGACAAAACTAAGAGACAAGAAAATGGAATATAAAACAAGACAAAATGTTGTAGACAGACAAAACTAAGAGACAAGAAAATGGAGTATAAAACAAGACAAAATGAAATCAGAGAATCTCAAGGGCATAAAACCGAAGAATTGACTTCATTATATATATATTCCTCTCTAGCACCGTTATACGTTACATAAGGCCTGTAAGTAACTTCTCCATACCTCTTTATCCTGGGCAGCTCTATCAATCTCTTCCATGGAACTGCGTTCGATATTTCTGGCCTCTGTCAGCAAAGTTCGTCTCACGGTTTGAGTTGACACATAAAAGCTACACGGACACCTCTGTGTGTGCTACAAAAGATATTGAAGTTATACAAGAGACAACGTTGAACATATAGACAATATTTCAGCCAACGAAAGCAAGGAGGAAGGAAAGTCTCAGGGTTTCCCTAGGGCGTCCGTTGTTTCTTCAACCCTTTGCCTCCCATTTCAATGCTTGCTCTGATATTCTTTGATCATTTCTTCTCAAGGTATGCCCAACATATCTCTATCTTATCCATATTATAATATTTGTCCCTAGTAGTTGACCAGTATTATCGATATAAGGGAAGACTGCAAAGTAGTTGACCAGTATTATCGATATAAGGGAAGACTGCACAGTAGTTGACCAGTATTATCGATATAAGGGAAGACTGCACAGTAGTTGACCAGTATTATCGATATAAGGGAAGACTGCAAAGTAGTTGACCAGTATTATCGATATAAGGGAAGACTGCACAGTAGTTGACCAGTATTATCGATATAAGGGAAGACTGCAAAGTAGTTGACCAGTATTATCGATATAAGGGAAGACTGCACAGTAGTTGACCAGTATTATCGATATAAGGGAAGACTGCAAAGTAGTTGACCAGTATTATCGATATAAGGGAAGACTGCAAAGTGTTTGACCAGACATTTCTCTGATTTCATCACTTCTCCTGAATTCGTTCCATTTTATGTTCTTTTTCTTCGCAAACATCTATTTTCCAATGCATTCAACTTGCTTTCTATATTTCCAACTCTCGCTGGCATATGTTAGGATTGCTGCAACTCTCACTGGCATATGTTAGGATTGCTGCAACTCTCACTGACATATGTTAGGATTGCTGCAACTTTCAAATTGACAATTTTTAATTATTGACTTCATTTCACCGGGTTTTACTCCATACAGCTTGGCCCCTCTCCGCAGAAATGACATGCTACCAACCGAGAGTATTGCACAAAGCATAAACTCCGTAGCTCCTGCAAAAATTCTATGGGTCTCTGAATTTTATTTTTTTAATACACTCGTAAACAGAACTTTGCGGTCCGAATTCGATCTCACGATTTTCGGAACCCAAGACAGAGGTTTAACCATTTAGCCACAGAGACCTACAATAAGAGAATGAGAGAAACGAAAAGTAAACAAGAGAATGAAAGAAACGAAAAGTAAACAAGAGAATGAGAGAAACGAAAAGTAAACAAGAGAAGTGATAATTGATAGATGTCTCGACCATCACGGGTGATGATGACCACCATTTTTATCCAAGGGAATGTGGTTGCGTTATGTTTGTCTGTGTGCGTAGATGACTAGTGAACCTGATGAGGGCTAGAACCTTTCTTGTACAGTGTGGGCAAGGTATACTTGCACTTGTGGAAAGTTTTACTGCCTTTCTACTTTGACGTTTTTGTTCCATCCGTGCTGTTCTACCTGCCTCGCAGATCAAAGCACCTTGTCGAAGAAGTGTGCACCAGGCTGATCTGTCTTGAGCAACATTCTCCTAGTTGTCGCCATCTATGCCAAAGGATTTCATCGAGTTCTTGAGTGTATCTTTCTTCGCTTTTTTTAAAAACCACTCTGTGAGCGTTTACCGCTACGCAACTCACCATACAAGAGTCATTTTGGTATCCTGCAATCCCACATTGGATGCCACATGTCCTACCCATCGTGTGTGGAACTGCATCAAGATTGTGTAGATGCTGGGGAGAGCAACTCTCTTTAGGACATCGGTGTCTGGGATCAAATTCTACCATTTGATTTATTTCTTACCTTGCGTGTTGCCACAGACGAGGCACTAGGCAATGGGAGAGCAGACATGCTGGCTGGCTCTACCAACATATCATCGGGCCAGCCAATGGATAGAGCTGATAATTTGAACGCCCTGATAGAATGTGGCCACAAAGAAGATTTTCAATTAAACCAATCCACGTCAACTACTAGATTGTAGGAGCTGGGTTTGAAGATTGGAGTAGCAATCCACGTCAACTACTAGATTGCAAGAACTGGGTTTGAAGATTGGAGTAGCAAGAAAAGAACAATAACAGGTACGTGAGTAGACTCATCAATCAACATCGAACTGGTATGGTCAGTCACTGGACGCTGTTGGAGATATTGCGAAGGAGATCGGAGCACCTATGGACGTGTCCGGAATGCAATGAAGATATTCCAAACTGAAACTGAGTGTGGCTTCAGTAATATAAATAAAAGAATATCAAAACAATTGAATGTCAAACTAGTCAATCAATAAGAACAAAGTGTGCATGTTCCCGGTGTTGTCAGAAATGTGATGAGAATTTGTGTGAAGTTCTGGCAGTTTCTGTAACTGACCTCATTGTTCTTGTCAGAATATGCAGAGTCAGCGTAACTTTTATCCGTGAGAGAATGTTGATGTACTTCCTGTTCATACAATATGTATACCAGATCCTGATTTGATTGACTTTGTTTTGACAGTCGTGTCGAGTACAACCTGGAAGTCTAACATTAACATGATGACCTTAGCTGTACATTTCTCTACCTATCATTCATTCATAAAGCTTTCGTTTCGTGAACAAAACGAGGCAAACACCGAGGGCTTAAAATACAAAAGTACAAACATTGGTTACCAACATATCATCAAATATAATTGAATAATCTATTGTCAGACTTTCTCATTTATCTCTTCTTCTCTCTTATTTTTTTTACACTTCCAATGAGCATAGGACAACAACTTATCATTAACAGTTACATTAGCATGTACATCCAGTTTTCTTATCGGAATATAGTTCTCAAATTCTTCCAAACTATACGTTCATTTTTTAAATTGAACATCTGTAACAAAGTTGTTTATTGAACATCTGTAACAAAGTTGTTTATTTTATAGATTTGGATTGTAGACTAAACTCAACCCCGAAAATGTATGTTGTCAAATGAGTCACACATTTGCATAACTATGTTACTGGTAAGATTTAACTAACACTAAACCTCATATTATAGTACCACATCTACAGTGTTATACTGAAGCATGGTGCCAGGTCTAGTTGTTCACAGGAGAGACCTCCAGAACTGATTTATTCCAGTTGTTCTATTTCTGCGGCATTTGTATTTCCGATGACAAAAATCTACATAATAAATATAATTTAGTTTGTTTCTGAAAGATAAATCTGTAGACAAACAAAATTCGACCTTGGCAACAGGACATTTGAACATGAAGAGAGAGGAGGTGTAAGAACTGGCTTAAGATGAAGAGTATTGCATGCTTGCTGTTAGTGAGAACGATATTCTGTCTAGGACATGCTTCATGTAGACACGGCTTCGTTTTCTCATGTCTATCATACACAGGTTGTCCCTCTATATACCACACACAGGCATAACGCACACATGCACACACCCACATGCACACACACACACCTAGCCACGAGCACACCCTTACATGCCCAACCACAAGCACAAACACCCAGCCACACACACAAACACACACACACACGTGCAAGCCTCTCAGCAATATTTGCATCAACTGAAGGACAAATTGAGGACAATATAAGAGTCATTTCCTAGAGCAGTTCAGTCAACTATCTTCTACAAGTCGGGATATTATACTAATGTCCATAAGGTCACTAACAGAGAGAGAGAGTGAGAGAGATAGAGCGATAGAGAGAGATAGAGATAGAGAGTAGAGAGAGAGATAAGAGAAGAATAGAGAAGAGAGAGAGAGAGAGTAGAGATAGGAGATAAAGAGAGATAAAGAAGAGAATAAAGAGAGTAGAGAGAGAAGATAAAGAGAAAGACATAGAGAGTGAGATAGAAGTAGAGAGATATAGAGAGTTAGAGAGAGAGAGTGAAGAGAGAGAGTGAGAGAGATAGAGAGTGAGAGAGAGATAGAGAGAGTTAGAGAGAGAGAGAGTGGGAGAGATAGAGAGTGAGATAGAGAGAGAGAGTGAGAGAGAGAGAGAGAAGAGAGAGAGAGAGAGAGAGAGAGTGAGATAGAGAGAGATAAAAGAGAGAAGACATAGAGAGAGAGAGTAGAGAGATAGAGAGAGAGAGAGAGAGAGTGAGATAGAGAGAGAGTGAGAGAGAGAGAGAGAGAGTGAGATAGAGAGAGAGAGAGAGAGAGAGGGAGAGAGATAGAGAGAGAGAGAGAGAGAGAGAGAGAAAGAGAGAGAGATAGAGATGAGAGAGAGAGAGAGTGAGATAGAGGAGGAGAGAGAGAGAGTGAGAGAGAGAGTGAGAGAGAGAGATAGAGAGAGAGAGAGAGAGTGAGAGGAGAGAGATGAGAGAGATAGATAGAGATAGAGAGGAGGAGAGAGAGTGAGAGAGAGATAGAGAGAGAGAGAGTGAGAGAGAGTGCGGGGGCGGGAGGGGGTCGGACAATTTTTTAAATTCTTTTATAATCGAAAATTCAAGCCTCGTGTCTTGCTAGTTTGATTGATTGCTTGCTTGATTGCTTGCTTGATTGATTGATTGATTGATTGATTGATTGATTGATTGAACAATCATTACTACATTTCAGATGTACGTCCTAATATATTTCATATACATATTGGTTTTGACTCAGTAGGGTTGAAGCTTTCCAAAGACGTTCTTCATTTCGGCTGTATCCTAGTCTGGTCATATCGACATTAGGCTTCTGTTTCCAGATTGTTGATATTCGAGAATATTCTTTTCTTGACGTTTCTGTTACATAATTAAAAAGTGTTAATTACATAAGGATATAGATGCCCAATCAGCACTCCAAGCACTCCAGTCTAGAAAATTGCCAGATCTACAGACCCTACTGTCTAAACTGTGCAAGCATCGCAGGGTCGTCTTGCAGAGGATACCGTCTCACTGTGGAATACCAGGAAATGAAACAGCAGACCGGCTGGGCAAGGAAGGTACTGCAGGAGAACAACCGGATGTGCTAGTTAACTACCACCAAAAGAAAAGGATGATTAAATCAATCAGAAAGCCACAAATGCCAACACAAGACGATTACTATAATATGAGCAGATTGGAACAAGTTGTCATTCTACGCGTTGGAACAGGACATAATCGACTCCACAGCCACATGTGTACAAAATTCAAGATTGGCAATTCAGCCATGTGTACATGTGGACAGGCACATTAGACTGCAGAGCACATACTTCAAGAAGATTGCCCCGAATATTATATACTGAGGCAAACTCACTAGCCAAGTGAAACAAGACTCGACAGAAAACTACACAGAACTCTGTGTGAGCTACAAAAGACAGTGAAGTTTATGTAAAGACAACATTGAATATATAGACAATATTTCAAACGAACGAAAGGAAGGAAGGATACAAGAGACAACATTGAATATATAGACAATATTTCAAACGAAAGAAAGGAAGGAAGGATACAAGAGACAACAATGAATATATAGACAATATTTCAAGCGAACGAAAGGAAGGAATGATAAGGATATAATGTTAATATTGACAATACCGACACTAATCTCAATATTTTACCAGGACAAAGTTGGAATGGTGTACCTGAGCTATTCTGGAGAATTGTTTTTAATAAGGTAGCCATCTTCTTCTTCTTCTTCGAGCGCTCCATATCGACCACTTGTTAACCACTCTGTGTGATCTGTATGTGATCTGAGTCTATGAGCGATTGTACATTGTGTCAGTTATGCGCCTACAAGTAGGCCAGCACATCCGATTTATGCGACGCTTAATATTTACTAGGGTAGACCTACCTCAGACACCTCTTATGACATGCCTTGTAGCTAGCAGTGTTACTGTTCTTTGCTTCCCTTGCGGGCCCCGGTACCACATGAGCGAATAAGGTCATCAAAGTCACCATTATCTTCTTGTTTGTCAATGTTGAAACTTAACTTCCATGACAGCAGCTGTAAATGCCTCCCTTGTTTTTCTTGTCTAAGTTTTCTAGCGTCTTGTAGCAGTCGAACTCAACTGGTCTATGGCATCGTACACTCATATATAATTTGGTCTTCCTTTTTCGGCCATGTTGCAGACCTAATATGGTCTTCACTTCTTCAGTTTGTAAGTTGGAGGCAGTGATAACTTCTTGAGTGTCGTACGTGATAGTAAAGTTAAATTCAGGGACCCTCGCCGGTAGAACGGAGTTCATGCACTGTAGCTGAGATCTTCCTGTGTAAGAGAGAGATCGGAGAGCAAATGGTTACTCACCGAAGTGCAATGATGATGGACCAACCAATCAATCAATCAATCAATCAATCCATCAATCAATCAACGTGAGATAGTTGATTAACTTGTGAACATTATGTGACACTGTCAAGAAACAGTTACTAGACCCGTACGGGAGTTACCATTACGTGACCATTACTTAAGACAGTTGTTCATGTCTTTGACAGTACGTGGCCTGGATCAGAGACAGCTACCCAACTCTCATTAAGTACGTGACCTGGACCAGAGACATCTCCCCAACTCTCATTAAGTACGTGACCTGGACCAGAGGCAGCTACACAACTCTCATTAAGTACGTGACCTGGACCAGAGAGAACATGCAGAGATCTCTTTTCACCGGAAGTCACTGGCACATATCAGGGTGACATGGCCGACAGAGATCAACATTAACGGATTAAATGTCACAGCAAGATGTCATGATCTGAGATCTGTCAACTTGCTGACAATACTCCCCCATTCAGACATATATGCCATCTTAGTGCAGAACGTCATTCAATAAGACAAGTAAATAATAACACACAACACGTGTGATATTAACGATTTGTTATATCTAAATAATGATGATGCTCGTCCATCACAGGTGATGATGACCACAGTTTTCATCCAAGGGAATGTAGTTGCATTATGTGTGTCTGTGTGTGTTTAGATGACTAGTGAACCCGATGCGGGCTTGAAATGTTCTTGTACAATATGGGTAAGGTATACTTGCACTTGTGGTGAGTTTAACTGACGCTCTAGTTTGACGTTTCCCTATAACTAAATTGTGGTCAGTACCAACATCTGCCAGTCTACTCACCCTCACATCTTGCAGCGAGTGTCTCTACTTTCCATTGATTAAAATGTGGTCTCTTTGATTTTCTGTATGACGGTCTGGAGATCTCCATGTTGTCTTGTGTATTCTTATGTATGGGAAAAGTGTACTACTAATAACCACATCATTTGTCTCACTAAATTTGCATAGTTTTTCTTCATTATTTGACTTTATACCTATTCCGTGTTTCCCCATTACTCTGTCTCTACCTCTGTTGTCATTGCCCACCTGTACGTTAAAGACCCATATATTACTCTTTCTCTACCTCTGTTGTCATTGCCCACCTGTACGTTTAAGTTCCCTATAATACTCTTTCTCTACCTCTGTTGTCATTGCCCACCTGTGCGTTTAAGTTCCTTATATTACTCTTTCTCTACCTCTGTTGTCATTGCCCACCTGTGCGTTTAAGTTCCCTATAATTATCAATACATCATGTTTGTGGATTTTTGCTATTATTGCTTGCAGACTCTGGTAAAATTTATCTTTGATTGCAACTACTGCATCATCTGTTGGAACATAGCACACTATAACCGACAATTTTTGCAAATTTTGAATTAAATCTAGTATACAACAGCTGTTTGTTTACAGGTTCCCATTTTAATAAAGTATTACTATGTTCTTTTTTTAATGATAAGTGCAACTCTCTCTTTATAATGCCCATCTGTTCTGTCTGACCAAACTATTACTTCTACCATCCCCAATTTTCTTTTTCCGGTTTCTGTCCATCTTGCCTCTGTGATGCCTACAATATTACCTGTTAGCTTTTACCGCTATGCAACTCACCATACAAGAGTCGTTTGGGTATTCTGCAATCCGGCATTCGAGTCACATGTCCTGCCCATCGTGTCTGTGACTGCATCAAGATCGTATAGATGATGGGGAGAGCAGCTCTCTTTAGGACATGTGTCTGGGTTCATATCTTGCCATTTAATCTTCAATATTTTTCTGAGCATTATATATCTAAATACTAACATATTAACAAGGTCACCTTGTATTCAGAACACTGGCCGCCTCCACAAAAAATGTTATTGTCTCTTATTTTCCTTCCCCCTCCTTCCACCCAGGTGGATGATGGAGTTGATTTTCCACTCTTGCCGTTAAGCGTAGGAGTGGGAGCTTTAATTTGCGTTCCAGGACTAGATGAGTTCTTTGTTGTATTATATCCGTGTTTATTGAGTGTGTTCTTGATATTGTCTATCCATCTTTTTCTTCGTCTTCTCTTGACTCTAGTACCTGATCTCTTTTTATTGTATGCTGTTATTGATATTTTAAATGTTTCCAAAGATTGAAGGATTTTACGATTATACTTTGTATAAGTAGACCAAAGTTTAATCTATGAAGATGAAGATCAGCTACAATATCACATGAATTCACTGCTAATAGCATGTAGAAAGTACAACATGAAAATCAACAATCAAAAGGCCGAGACCATGAAAATCAGCAGAACTCCAAATTAAGCAAACATACAAATAGATAACACCTGAGTAAAGCAAGTTTCTGAATTCAAATATTAAGGCAGTATTTTTACACACGACTTAGAGAAATAGAGACAAGGTGTCAAAAAGCAAATGCAGTGACCTACCATCTGGCACCATTACTACAACACCCAAAGATCAAGATGGAAGTGAAAAGACATATGATAAAAGTATTTTCCTACCAACACTTTGTTACCAGTGCCAAACTTGGTCTCTTACAGAAACACACCACAGAAAGTTCACCACGTGTGAAATGAAATGCTTGAGAAAGCCAGTGGGGGTCACCAGCAGAGATAGACTACGAAATGAGGACACCAGAAGCAGAGTGGGTATAACTTCATGTACTAGAGCTAAGGGAAGACCAAGAAAAGATGGATAGACAATATCAAGACCACACTACATAAACACGGATACAACACAACTAGGGCGAATCATCTGGCCATAGAACGCAAATTAAAACCCCCATCCCTACGCTTAACGACAAGAGTGGACAGCCAACTTCATCTTCCACCTGGGAATAGACAACAGACAATAGAACTCAGAGAGGGATAAGTGTAATGTATATATGGAGAGTAGGCGAGGGAATAGTTAAACGCGGGTAGTGTCCGGACGGAAACATCACGTGTTCGACCACTCGGTAAGGTCAAACGTTTTTCTGTTAGGAAACATTAAAATCCATGACCAGCACACGCGTGGCGACATCCTCGGGCAAGATATGTGAAAAGCTCGTCAGTATAGAAGCGTTTAGCCTACTCTAGAAATGAGAACAAAGCGATTTAAGGAATTTAAGAATACAAACTCGACACATCATCTTCTTCTTCTTCGAACGCTCCATGTCAACCACTTGTTAACCACTCTTTGTGATTTGTATGTGATCTGAGCTTAAGAGCGATTATACCATGTGCCAGTTATGTACCTACCAGCAGAACAGCACATCCGATTTCTGCGACGCTGTTTATTTAAATTTCCTAGCTTATTTACCTTCGTATTTCGCTTTCCTAGGCCCCTACCTCAATCGCCTCTTATGACATGCCTTGTAGGTCGCAGTGTTACTATTCTTTGCTTCCTTACGGGACACGTCAACACGAGGACGAAACTCTACATATTAGAACTATTTTCAAATATATAGATGCATGTTCATTGGAAGCCACAGAGATGTGGTTTTACAGAAGAATGCTGAAAATGGACAGTCAAGAAAACAAATGAGGAAGTTTTAAATCAGGCCTGCACACAAAGAAACATTATCAACAAAATAAGAATCCGGCAAGCAAGGTTCTTCAGGCATATAATGCAAAGAGTAGGTTTAAAACATTTGGTGACTACAGGTAAAATTCAGGGAAGGAGAGATCATGGAAGACAGAGGGAGAAGATGTTGGATGGCCTGACATCATGGTTCGACAAAAGATCGACGTCAGAACTGATTACAGGTACCAAGCAGAGAGAGAGAGAGAGATGTGGAGAGACAGTATCGCCTACGCCAGCAGGCATGGCACTTGATTGATTGATAGAAGGATGTGACTTTTCCTGAAAACTGTTCTATGTTTTTATTAGTTTATTCAATAGTTCTGTATCCTAACTTCCCTCTCTTGTTCCTGACGTGTTACTGTATCCTAACTTCCTTCTGTTGCTCCTGACGTGCTACTGTATCCTAACTTCCTTCTATTGTTCCTGACGTGCTACTGTATCCTAACTTCCTTCTATTGTTCCTGACGTGCTACTGTATCCTAACTTCCTTCTATTGTTCCTGACGTGCTACTGTATCCTAACTTCCTTCTATTGTTCCTGACGTGTTACTGTATCCTAACTTCCTTCTATTGTTCCTGACGTGCTACTGTATCCTAACTTCCTTCTATTGTTCCTGACGTGCTACTGTATCCTAACTTCCCTCTCTTGTTCCTGACGTGCTACTGTATCCTAACTTCCTTTTCTTGTTCCTGGTGTGCTACTGTATCCTAACTTCCCTCTCTTGTTCCTGACGTGCTACTGTATCCTAACTTCCCTCTCTTGTTCCTGGCGTGCTACTGTATCCTAACTTCCTTCTATTGTTCCTGACGTGCTACTGTATCCTAACTTCCTTCTATTGTTCCTGACGTGCTACTGTATCCTAACTTCCTTCTATTGTTCCTGGCGTGCTACTGTATCCTAACTTCCTTCTATTGTTTCTGACGTGCTACTGTATCCTAACTTCCTTCTATTGTTCCTGACGTGCTACTGTATCCTAACTTCCTTCTATTGTTCCTGACGTGCTACTGTATCCTAACTTCCTTCTCTTGTTCCTGGTGTGCTACTGTATCCTAACTTCCCTCTCTTGTTCCTGACGTGCTACTGTATCCTAACTTCCCTCTCTTGTTCCTGACGTGCTACTGTATTCTAACTTCCTTCTATTGTTCCTGGCGTGCTACTGTATCCTAACTTCCTTCTCTTGTTCCTGGCGTGCTACTGTATCCTAACTTCCCTCTCTTGTTCCTGACGTGCTACTGTATCCTAACTTCCTTATATTGTTCCTGGCGTGCTACTGTATCCTAACTTCCTTCTCTTGTTCCTGGTGTGCTACTGTATCCTAACTTCCTTCTCTTGTTTCTGGTGTGCTACTGTATCCTAACTTCCCTCTCTTGTTCCTGGTGTGCTACTGTATCCTAACTTCCCTCTCCTGTTCCTGGTGTGCTACGAATATATTTCAATGTTGTGACTTTTATTTGTGCATTGTTTGAAGTACTGCTGTACTGCTGTCCTTGCATATCTAAATTACTAAATTTCATTGCAATGTTTTCTCTCTGTGATTGTTATATTTGACGCCAGTATTTATTGTGACTTTCTCTTGCTATAGATCAACATGTTTCTCATTATATTTTTATTCTTCTTGTGTAGTTGGGCAGCAGTTCTAATATCAAACATTGTCGGTTGGTATTGTGTCTATCAAATGATATCACTGGCATATTCTCTCTCTCTCTCTCTCTCTCTCTCTCTCTCTCTCTCGGTGTATCTCATTATGTTTTGGCTTCAGAGAAACAAAACATTTACCATGTAATCCCATCTCAACATTTCATCTCATCTTGCTGCTATTGTAGTCTTGCGTTGTCCTAGTGTATTTCACCATGAGTGCGGGGGAGGGTCATTTTTATACTCTTTGACTCTTTGTATATAGAGGTGTTCAGAGACTTTGCAGTTCCACCAGTCCAGTGCTTGCATAGACGTCCTCTCTCTCTCTCTCTCTCTCTCTCTCTCTTTGTTTCCGTTTGATCTGTTTATCCTTGCCTATTGGGGTATACATTTGTGAAAGCAACTGTGTTCTGTGACCGCAACGGTTAACCTGTTGGCTCTGTATTATTTTCCTCTTCTTTTTGGAACGCTCCTTATTCTTAAAACACTTGTTACACCACTCTTTGTAATTTGTATGTGATCTGAACCTAAGAGCGATTGTACGTTGTACCAGTTATGCGACTACAAGTTGGCCAGCACATCCAATTTCTTCGATGCGTTTTAGTTACTATGGTAGCTTCCTAGACCCCCTACCTTCGTAGCATCTTGCGACATGACTTGTACTATTCTGTGATCTCCTTGCAAGCCCAGGTAAGGCACGTGATAGAGATGTTCAGAGACTGTTATTGCATCAGTCGAGTGCTTGCATGAACTCTCGAAGTTTCTCTTTGACCTGTTTATCATTGTCTATTGTGTGCGTCTGTAGCTTAAGCGGTAGTCAGGTCGATCACAACCCATGAGTAACTGGTTCAAGCACCGTGGCGACAATTTGGAAGCAAATTTCTTACAGTGGATTTTTTCGAACGGTACAAATAGACATCACCGTTCAGAAATCAGTGACAAAGTATTGAACTTATAACTGATGCCTATAAAATTAAAGACTGGCTAACTGTGAGTGATGACGACGCCCTGTCAAGGATATGCAGCGATTTTCATTTCTTCACTGTGGTATCCTTGTGAAGGTAATCGTGTTTGCTGACTGAACCATGTGGTATCCTTGTGAAGGCAATCGTGTTTGCTGACTGAACCATGTGGTATCCTTGTGAAGGTAATCGTGTTTGCTGACTGAACCATGTGGTATCCTTGTGAAGGTAATCGTGTTTGCTGACTGAACCATGTGGTATCCTTGTGAAGGTAATCGTGTTTGCTGACTGAACCATGTGGTATCCTTGTGAAGGCAATCGTGTTTGCTGACTGAACCATTTAGCCTCTTGATGATTCTATATTTTTGAGATATATATTTATTGTCATATTTCTCTTTCATTCTGGTAATTCAAACATGTAGGAGGTAACACATGAAAATATGTAGGAAGTAACACATGAAAATCAACAAACAAAAGACAGAGACCATGAAAATCAGCAGAACACCAAGCCAAGCAAACATACAAATAGATAACACCAGAGTAAAGCAAGTTTCTGAATTCAAATATTTAGGCAGCATTTTCACACACGACGGAAAACTAGATAGAGAAATAGAGACAAGGTGTCAAAAAGCAAATGCAGTGATCTACCAGCTGACACCATTACTACAACACCCAAAGATCAAGATGGAAGTGAAAAGGCATATGATAAAAAGTATTTTCCTACCAACACTTTGTTACCAGTGCCAAACTTGGTCTCTGACAGCAATACACCACAGAAAGCTCATCACGTGTGAAATAAAATGCTTGAGGAGAGCAGTGCGGGTCACTAGGAAACATAAACTACGAAATGAGGACATCAGAAGTAGAGTGGGCATAACTTGATGTACCGAATACATCGAAAGATATCAGAAGTAGAGTGGGCATAACTTGATGTACCGAATACATCGAAAGACAACAAATGCAGTGGTTTGGACATTTAATGAGTTATGTTATGTTATGTTATGCGATCGACGTCATGGCACATTGGGCATTCCCATTCGTGCTATGTCCTCCGCTGCAACAGCCATCCCGAAGTTCATTTGCTCACAGTACCCATGAGAAGTTGATTACTATATCTTTTCTCTCTCTACCACGAAGACTACACTGTCTGGCATGTCCAAACTTAACACCTAATTCTCGAACGCGTTCCAGTGTCTGAGACCCACCCATTCCACACAATTGAGAGCGTACCGTATTGATGATATCGGCTCTGTCCATACTTCTGCCCGCTTGAGTCGGGGTAGTGTTTGCAAGAGAGTCAGTACACTCGTTACCCCGCACTCCAGCATGTCCAGGCGTGTACAGTCAATTCATTTTCTTGAGATTAATCTCCGAATGCTGTCCCCCGATTCCACGCACAGACTTCCAGATTCAATCACTTGAAGCATATTCATCGAGTCTGAAGTGATAATCGTATGGGTAACCTGTTGCTCAGCCACCCATGACAGAGCCCTGGAAGCAGCGGTGATTTCCATAGTCATGCTCGATGTCGTTGTCTCGAAAGCCCCGCAGTTCTCATGAAGTGTGCGACCGTTTCGTTGTGCTGAGTAAGCCCACAATGATCTGGTATCACGTTTGACAGAGAATGGAATACAACCAACCACCAATAACAGCATACAATAAAAATAGATCAGGTACTAGAGCCAATGGAAGACCAAGAAAAAGATGGAAAGACAATATCAAGACCTCACTAAATAAACACGGATATAGACAACAAGGGCTACTCATCTTGCCTTAGAACGCAAATTAAAGCTCCCATCCCTACACTTAACAACTAGAGTGGACAACCAATCACCTCTAGGCTTAACAACTAGAGTGGACAACCAATCACCTCTAGGCTTAACAACTAGATTGGACAACCAATCACCTCTAGGCTTAACAACTAGAGTGGACAACCAATCATCTCTAGGCTTAACAACTAGAGTGGACAACCAATCACCTCTAGGCTTAACAACTAGAGTGGACAACCAATCACCTCTAGGCTTAACAACTAGAGTGGACAACCAATCACCTCTAGGCTTAACAACTAGAGTGGACAACCAATCACCTCTAGGCTTAACAACAAGAGTGGACAACCAATCACCTCTAGGCTTAACAACAAGAGTGGACAACCAATCACCTCTAGGCTTAACAACAAGAGTGGACAACCAATCACCTCTAGGCTTAACAACTAGAGTGGACAACCAATCACCTCTAGGCTTAACAACTAGAGTGGACAACCAATCACCTCTACGCTTAACAACTAGAGTGGACAACCAATCACCTCTAGGCTTAACAACTAGAGTGGACAACCAATCACCTCTAGGCTTAACAACAAGAGTGGACAACCAATCACCTCTAGGCTTAACAACTAGAGTGGACAACCAATCACCTCTAGGCTTAACAACTAGAGTGGACAACCAATCACCTCTAGGCTTAACAACTAGAGTGGACAACCAATCACCTCTAGGCTTAACAACTAGAGTGGACAACCAATCACCTCTACACTTAACAACTAGAGTGGACAACCAATCACCTCTAGGCTTAACAACTAGATTGGACAACCAATCACCTCTAGGCTTAACAACTAGAGTGGACAACCAATCACCTCTAGGCTTAACAACTAGAGTGGACAACCAATCACCTCTAGGCTTAACAACTAGAGTGGACAACCAATCACCTCTAGGCTTAACAACTAGAGTGGACAACCAATCACCTCTAGGCTTAACAACTAGAGTGGACAACCAATCACCTCTAGGCTTAACAACAAGAGTGGACAACCAATCACCTCTAGGCTTAACAACAAGAGTGGACAACCAATCACCTCTAGGCTTAACAACAAGAGTGGACAACCAATCACCTCTAGGCTTAACAACTAGAGTGGACAACCAATCACCTCTAGGCTTAACAACTAGAGTGGACAACCAATCACCTCTACGCTTAACAACTAGAGTGGACAACCAATCACCTCTAGGCTTAACAACTAGAGTGGACAACCAATCACCTCTAGGCTTAACAACAAGAGTGGACAACCAATCACCTCTAGGCTTAACAACTAGAGTGGACAACCAATCACCTCTAGGCTTAACAACTAGAGTGGACAACCAATCACCTCTAGGCTTAACAACTAGAGTGGACAACCAATCACCTCTAGGCTTAACAACAAGAGTGGACAACCAATCACCTCTAGGCTTAACAACTAGAGTGGACAACCAATCACCTCTAGGCTTAACAACTAGAGTGGACAACCAATCACCTCTAGGCTTAACAACTAGAGTGGACAACCAATCACCTCTACGCTTAACAACTAGAGTGGACAACCAATCACCTCTACGCTTAACAACTAGAGTGGACAACCAATCACCTCTAGGCTTAACAACTAGAGTGGACAACCAATGGTATCATTAACATTGGGAAAGAAGACAAACAAAAAATTGAAAAATTATGTCCGAACATCAACTTTGTTTTGTCAATAATGTCAATGACTTGTTTTTTTGTTTTGTCTATCTGCTTATGAAGCATGATGGGGAGGCTATGTTTTCGCTATTGAGCCTAGTGTTGTCTATCTGCTTATGAAGTGAAGCATGATGGGGAGGCTATGCTTTCCCTATTGAGCCTAGTGTTGTCAATATGGTTATTGTGTGCACCCATATCAAATAAATACCTCCGAAAATTATTAAAAGTAAAATGGAGTGATTTCGTTTCTAACAACACAGTGAGAGATAGAACACACCAACAACACAGTGAGAGATAGAACACACCAACAACACAGTGAGAGATAGAACACACCAACAACACAGTGAGAGATAGAACACACCAACAACACAGTGAGAGATAGAACACACCAACAACACAGTGAGAGATAGAACACACCAACAACCCGTATCAAATATTATAAGGAAACGAAGGTGGAAATATTTAGGTCATGTGCTTAGATCAGACGAAAAGAGACTAAATCGACAAGTCCTTATGTGGTCACCAGTTGGGAAAAGAAAACATGGAAGACAAAGACCACTCTTCGAAGAACAATCCAACAAGAAAGTAAACTATTGGGATGTAGAACCATACAAGATCTCTAACTGCTAGCAAAGAACCGCATCACATGGAGATCTAAAACCTCTGCCCTATGTGCCGCCTTTGGCACGAAAGGAACAAACTAACTAACAAACTACTACACTTACAATTCAGAACTATATCGCATTAGTCCTTCTTGTCATGGCATTTATTAATCTATCTCTTGACCTGTCTCACACTATCTGACCAGATCTTCTATTGTTGTTTAAGCAAGGTAGTGGTCGACTTGGTTTCATTCTCCAATCAGGCAAATTAGGATGAAATAAAATACTTTCATAGACTATTCTGTAGTTTTACCAAATACAAAAACAAGATGCAGCGACGTTTCGACTAAAAGGCTTTTATCAAGCAAAGGATACAAGACAATCCAATAGATTCAGACATTGTGTCTGCTGTATCTATCAAGTGCCATGCCTGCCGGCGTAGGCGATCGTATCTCCCACAACTTCATCCGCTTGGTGCATTTAATCAGTTCTGACGTCGATCTTGTGTTCAACCATGATGTCAAGTCATCCAACATCACCCATCTCAGTTCTTCCGGGGATGTTAGTCGTTAATGCAACAGTACCTTGCCCGGCTGTTCCAGAGAGGACAGTTTCGTTAGGCACTAAAACGCAACTTGACGATTTGTGCTCTGCCAACTCTACCCATTAGATTTCTCTGCGCTTAGCCTCATGTACGGAGTTTACAGCAACCTTCCCATGTATCAACACGATGAGTTACAGTGTTTTCCAAGGACACTTACCGAGACCTATGTTTTGCACTGGGGTTAAACTCCGCTGTGCTTTCCAGTTTTCAGCTGCTCATACGGGTGGTCCGCTCACCTTTTTGTTTGACATGCCTACCCGTCGCACCATCGACAGCACCTTGCGTGTCTGCCCTGTTTTTGTACTCTGCAGAGACTTTTGATTCGTTACGCTTCGTTCTTATTGATTTTTGCCCCACAGCTGGCAACTTGCTTGCAACCCTTTACTCTGAGTTGGGCCTCCTTCACTGACGACTACCGTTTCTTACGTTTCTGTTGTTTCTCACCTTGCACACCTTCAAAATGCCTCTAGCTTGTCCGTACACATAGCTCAATTTGTGCCCCCTTCCCAGGGTCCCGAATTTCGCCCTATGTGGGCCCACGTGCAACTCAACCCGAATCCCGGCATATCGGGCTCTAGCTGGGACTAGAGAGAGAGAGAGAGAGAGAGAGAGAGAGAGAGCTAGAGCTATACGGGCTCCGAGTTTCGCCACACGTGAGTCCATGTCTCTTCGTTGGATGCACCTCTCATGACTTTAATGTTGGTGTGGTAATTTACTCCGGGGGAGTTAGCATTCGTTCGTTGACGTCTCGTACTCTGCTGTTTTCTTACGTTTCTGCAAAGCTTGAGCTTTGTTTCTACGGACATCGGTCAGGAGATGCGTGCATTTTGTTCGTAGTTTTTGTACCTGCATTTCTTTTCCGTTATTGCACTGCTACCACTACAAGTATCTCTCCCTCGATCTCTGCCCTCTTAGCCAGACCGGAACCACTGTCTGTTTCCAGGGTCACCACGAGGAGGTGAGGGCAGGGTCTAGATTTGTGCCAGCTCCACTAATCCTGGCGCGGCGTTATCTAAATGCGCCTTTGCCCCCCAGCATTCTTCTGTAAAACCATGTCTCTGTGGCTTCCAATGATCTAATTGATTATTTGTTCATTATCCATGATTCGCAGCCATACAGAAGTATTGGTTAAATATCGTCATCATCATCAAATAGCTTGTCCTGAGCAGAACTTTGCCACCCCAACAGTCCTCCGGAATTTCTCTCTCATATGCCAGATGTGCCTCTGCAGCTGTCATGTTCAAGCCATCAGTTACATCATGAATACATCTTCTCCGTGGTCTTCCTCTTTTTCTCTTTGCCGGTATGCCTCTTTCCATGATGGTCTTCTCAAGCCCTTCATGTCTTTTTATATGTCCAAAATATCTCAATTTTCTCTTTCTTATTTGTAGCACTAGATAAATATAGCACTGTAGTATTCGTTTTCGCAATGTCATTGGTAGTGAATTCAAGCATAGTGTGTTCTTCATTTTCATAAAAGATGCTTTTGTTTGTGCTATTCTACTCCTAATCTCTGTTTTACATCTTCCATCTGATGTTAGCAATGTTCACAGATACTTGAATCGATGGACTTGTTTCTGTGTTGTGTTATTTATGGGGGGATTCGGGTCTTGAAAATCAAGATTCTATTTTCGTTGTTTTCATATTAATATAAAATTTGTATAAGCATTTTGAAAGAGTATGACTTAGAATAGCAGAAAAAAATTATTTTTATAAAAAATGTTAAAGTGTTGCCATGGAAACAATACAAAATGGCTGCCAAAAACAAAATTTCAAATCCCTAAGGCTCTGAATCTAATGAATGTAAATGAATTCTGTTTTCACTCTAATGTGCGCAATTGTAATATCTAAAATATTACACATGATTGTTAGGATATATTAAATATTAAATTTTTTTATAAATTTTTGGGTAAAAATTCCCTCAAAATTTGGTCAAAAAAGCTGTTTTTGGGGGTGTGTTTACACAAAAATTCATTAAAAATGTAATATTTAATATATTCTAAAAAGGATGTGTAATTTTGTAGATATTACAATTGCTCACCTTAGAGTGAAAACATAATTAATTTATATTCATTAACTTCAGAGCCTTAGGGATTTTAAATTTTGTGCTTAACGGCCACTTTGTATTGTTTCCATGGCAACGCGTAGACTTTTTTTTTTATAATTTTTTCCACTATTCTAAGTCATAATCTGTCAAAATTGTTATACAAATTCTACATTAATACCAAAGCAACGAAAAAGTTTCAAGACCAGAGTCCCCCCTTAAGTTGATATTACATTTTGATGTTTATTGTGTCTAGTGTATCTTCTTCTTTAGTCAGCACACTGTTACAGGGTTGTTAACCCCAGTGTCGTTGTTTTATGTATTTGTCTTGCGCTTCTCTGCTTTTGTCAGCACACTGTTACCAGGTTGTTAACCCAGTGTTGTGGTTTTATGTATTTGTCTTGCGCTTCTCTGCTTTTGTCAGCACACTGTTACCGGGTTGTTAACCTAGTGTCGTGGTTTTATGTATTTATCTTGCGCTTCTATGGTGACTTGTGTGATGGTTTTCTTAGTCCCTGGCAGAATTCAACTACGTTATCTATCCGCCTTTTCCACGGTCCTTCTCTCGTTTTCGTTCTTGATATTCTGTTGTGGAAAGCTTCATAGGCAGTTTGGTCTGATCGCATTCTTACTAAGTGGTCAAACCACTTCCTGCTCTGTTTCGCTATATAATTCAAGCACGGTCTTGTTCCAACCTTTTCTCTGATGCTGGTATTCGTTACTCTGTCGATTCTTGTGTTGTTGGTGACTTTGCGGAGACATCTCATTTCACATGTTGCCATTTTCTGTGTATGTTTCTTATGTCTAGTGTATAGGAAGTCTAAATTTCTTTGTTTCGTTTGTACACTTTGTTTCATAAAGACGTTTTGGTCGAAACGTCGCTTTATCTAGTTTTTGTACTTTGTAAAACTATCTTACTTTGTTTTCACGTGTTTTGTCACTGTTTTGCCACTGTTTTGTCACTGTTTTGTCACTGTTTTGCCACTGTTTTACCACTGTTTTGAATAAATAGTGATTGTTTGCGAAAGCAGTGAAGTGATTGCTTAATAGAAATATGATCACTGCACGTCTTTGATAAGCATATGTGCTCCTTCGATGTCTTTCTTCAGCTATAGAGCACGAACTCTGTAGCACCAACACGATTATTCGATGTAATTTCAGATGAATATTTTATTCCTGAATCGTTAATTGATTGAACTCGTTACCTTCCACATCATGGTTTCCTTTCGGTGAATCGTCGTGTTTGATCTCATCTCTTTCATGTACAGGAAGATCTCACTAATAGTGTACTTATTCTGTGGCATTGGCAAGACTCGCCTAATAGTGCACTTATTCTGTGGCTTTGGTAAGGCTAGCCTAATAGTGCACTTATTCTGTGGCATTGGCAAGGCTCGCCTAATAGTGCACTTATTATGTGGCTTTGGCAAGACTCGCCAAATAGTGCACTTATTCTGTGGCATTGGCAAGACTCGCCTAATAGTGCACTTATTCTGTGGCATTGGCAAGACTCGCCTAATAGTGCACTTATTCTGTGGCATTGGCAAGACTCGCCTAATAGTGCACTTATTCTGTGGCATTGGCAAGGCTCGCCTAATAGTGCACTTATTATGTGGCATTGGCAAGGCTCGCCTAATAGTGCACTTATTCTGTGGCATTGGCAAGGCTCGCCTAATAGTGCACTTATTATGTGGCATTGGCAAGGCTCGCGTAATAGTGCACTTATTCTGTGACATTGGCAAGGCTCGCCTAATAGTGCACTTATTCTGTGGCATTGGCAAGACTCGCCTAATAGTGCACTTATTATGTGGCTTTGGCAAGACTCGCCAAATAGTGCACTTATTCTGTGGCATTGGCAAGACTCGCCTAATAGTGCACTTATTCTGTGGCTTTGGCAAGACTCGCCAAATAGTGCACTTATTCTGTGGCATTGGCAAGACTCGCCTAATAGTGCACTTATTCTGTGGCATTGGCAAGGCTCGCCTAATAGTGCACTTATTCTGTGGCATTGGCAAGACTCGCCTAATAGTGCACTTATTCTGTGGCATTGGCAAGGCTCGCCTAATAGTGCACTTATTCTGTGGCATTGGCAAGACTCGCCTAATAGTGCACTTATTCTGTGGCATTGGCAAGGCTCGCCTAATAGTGCACTTATTATGTGGCATTGGCAAGGCTCGCCTAATAGCGCACTTATTCTGTGGCATTGGCAAGACTCGCCTAATAGTGCACTTATTCTGTGGCATTGGCAAGGCTCGCCTAATAATGCACTTATTCTGTGGCTTTGGCAAGGCTCGCCAAATAGTGCACTTATTCTGTGGCATTGGCAAGACTCGCCTAATAGTGCACTTATTCTGTGGCTTTGGCAAGACTCGCCAAATAGTGCACTTATTCTGTGGCATTGGCAAGACTCGCCTAATAGTGCACTTATTCTGTGGCATTGGCAAGGCTCGCCTAATAGTGCACTTATTCTGTGGCATTGGCAAGACTCGCCTAATAGTGCACTTATTCTGTGGCATTGGCAAGGCTCGCCTAATAGTGCACTTATTCTGTGGCATTGGCAAGACTCGCCTAATAGTGCACTTATTCTGTGGCATTGGCAAGGCTCGCCTAATAGTGAACTTATTATGTGGCATTGGCAAGGCTCGCCTAATAGTGCACTTATTCTGTGACATTGGCAAGACTCGCCTAATAGTGCACTTATTCTGTGGCATTGGCAAGGCTCGCCTAATAGTGCACTTATTCTGTGGCATTGGCAAGACTCGCCTAATAGTGCACTTATTCTGTGGCATTGGCAAGGCTCGCCTAATAGTGCACTTATTATGTGGCATTGGCAAGGCTCGCCTAATAGTGCACTTATTATGTGGCTTTGGCAAGACTCGCCTAATAGTGCACTTATTCTGTGGCATTGGCAAGGCTCGCCTAATAGTGCACTTATTATGTGGCTTTGGCAAGACTCGTCTAATAGTGCACTTATTCTGTGGCATTGGCAAGGCTCGCCTAATAGTGCACTTATTATGTGGCTTTGGCAAGACTCGTCTAATAGTGCACTTATTCTGTGGCATTGGCAAGGCTCGCCTAATAGTGCACTTATTATGTGGCTTTGGCAAGACTCGCCTAATAGTGCACTTATTCTGTGGCATTGGCAAGGCTCGCCTAATAGTGCACTTATTATGTGGCTTTGGCAAGACTCGCCTAATAGTGCACTTATTATGTGGCATTGGCAAGGCTCGCGTAATAGTGCACTTATTCTGTGGCATTGGCAAGGCTCGCCTAATAGTGCACTTATTCTGTGGCATTGGCAAGACTCGCCTAATAGTGCACTTATTCTGTGGCATTGGCAAGGCTCGCCAAATAGTGCACTTATTCTGTGGCATTGGCAAGACTCGTCTAATAGTGCACTTATTCTGTGGCATTGGCAAGACTCGCCTAATAGTGCACTTATTATGTGGCTTTGGCAAGGCTCTCCTAATAGTGCACTTATTATGTGGCATTGGCAAGGCTCGCCTAATAGCGCACTTATTATGTGGCTTTGGCAAGACTCGTCTAATAGTGCACTTATTATGTGGCTTTGGCAAGGCTCTCCTAATAGTGCACTTATTATGTGGCTTTGGCAAGACTCGCCTAATAGTGCACTTATTCTGTGGCATTGGCAAGGCTCGCCTAATAGTGCACTTATTCTGTGGCATTGGCAAGACTCGCCTAATAGTGCACTTATTCTGTGGCATTGGCAAGGTTCGCCTAATAGTGCACTTATTATGTGGCTTTGGCAAGACTCGCCTAATAGTGCACTTATTCTGTGGCATTGGCAAGGCTCGCCTAATAGTGCACTTATTATGTGGCATTGGCAAGGCTCGCCTAATAGTGCACTTATTATGTGGCTTTGGCAAGACTCGCCTAATAGTGCACTTATTCTGTGGCATTGGCAAGGCTCGCCTAATAGTGCACTTATTATGTGGCTTTGGCAAGACTCGCCTAATAGTGCACTTATTCTGTGGCATTGGCAAGGCTCGCCTAATAGTGCACTTATTATGTGGCTTTGGCAAGACTCGCCTAATAGTGCACTTATTATGTGGCATTGGCAAGGCTCGCCTAATAGTGCACTTATTATGTGGCATTGGCAAGGCTCGCCTAATAGTGCACTTATTATGTGGCATTGGCAAGGGTTGCTGATGTAATTGTGAAGATGAGAATGATTTTGTAGATTTTACACATGAAGCAACTATGCTGTCTTATCGATTTTTAACTGTCAATCCTTCTTTTACGTGCTCAACTTGAACACGTGACCTACAGTTTATCGTCCGTCTCCGATAGGACTAGGAACGCGATCTTTGAAAATTATCTCGTTCGCTCTACGAGGGAAACGAAACGAGTTTCTAGATTCGCTAGAACGATAGGTGAGCACCGTACCTCTAGGCCACAGACGACCTCAAAAGTTATAAATCATTGTAACAATGAAGCGAACACAGTACATTTCAAGTAGGAGGCCAGTGCCTATCATATTCTTCTTCTTCACATTTCAAATCCCAACGGAGCACAGGTCTTCAACAAACTTACTTCGTCCAGCTCTTCCTCTCTTTTGCCATCCCTTCCAACTATTTCCATGTTTTACCTATCCTTTTATTTCAGTCTCCAGCTCCGTCTCCAGCTCCGTCTCCAACTCCGTCTCCAGCTCCTATCTCCAGCTCCCATCTCCAGCTCCCGTCTCCAGCTCCGTCTCCAACTCCGTCTCCAGCTCCTATCTCCAGCTCCCATCTCCAGCTCCGTCTCCAGCTCCGTCTCCAGCTCCGTCTCCAGCTCCTATCTCCAGCTCCCATCTCCAGCTCCCATCTCCAGCTCCCGTCTCCAGCTACCGTCTCCAGCTCCGTCTCCAGCTCCGTCTCCAGCTCCCGTCTCCAGCTCCGTCTCCAGCTCCGTCTTCAGCTCCGTCTCCAGCTCCCATCTCCAGCTCCCATCTCCAGCTCCCATCTCCAGTTCCCGTCTCCAGCTACCGTCTCCAGCTCCCGTCTCCAGGTATGTCTTGGCCTTCTCCTACTCATCTTTCACTGCGGGTTCCAAAACACTGCCTGTCTTGCAATGCTTCCAGTCGGTCTCAGTGTGTGTTCTATCCATCGCCAGCGTCTCTTCCTTAGCTCTTTCTCCACTGGTATCTGCTTAGTTCTTTCTCTGTATCCCTCGTTCATAATCTTATCATACCATCTCAGTCCCTCTATTCTACGTAAGTGTATCATATTCTAATCCGATAATACCATAATGAACTTTGAACCACGGATCACAAAATAGCAATAAAAAAATGTCAACAATACTATTTGTCTTCATTGATAACGTTTTATTGAAATATTTATTTCAGTTTGTTCGAATGAAACATTTCATGAACAACAAAATACAATAATACATACATTATAAATAAGTAATACATATAGAAAGGTTGGCTAAATGGTTGGGCTAACAAGCAATCAGAAGAAAACAGAAATAATGATTCTGAACATGGTCACTCTAGTACCAGTCAAACATCTGAACATGGTCACTCTAGTACCAGTCCAACATCTGAACATGGTCACTCTAGTACCAGTCAAACATCTGAACATGGTCACTTCAGTACCAGTCAAACATCTGAACATGGTCACTCTAGTACCAGTCAAACATCTGAACATGGTCACTCTAGTACCAGTCAAACATCTGAACATGGTCACTCTAGTACCAGTCAAACATCTGAACATGGTCACTCTAGTACCAGTCAAACATCTGAACATGGTCACTCTAGTACCAGTCAAACTGAAAAGAAGAATACTTTCATAAACAACTGCTTTCACATATCTTGGAAGTATAATCAGAATAGAAAAGGAATTTGGATCTGATATTCCACAGCCATCTATAAATTCATAGGCCAGCGGACTCAGGTAAAAATTCTAGGAAATAAGACTCCAATCGTTGCGTGACCTCGCATTCCAGTATTGTTGTATCTAGACGAATTCATGTTAACATCAACATAATATGCTAAATCGAAGTTATATTATGTTACAAGTTAAGTTTAACAATAAGGAATATCAATATTATGAATATTTTTATCAATAAATAAACGTAGACTCACAGAATTGAGTAAAATTACAAAAAATCTTGCAGTGTTATATCAAACATATGTAATATCCAGCCCCCAACTCTAACTAGGTTAGGGTTTCCCCGGTCAGTTATGCGGCGCAGTATTAGAGTTGGCTGTGGATATTCAAAGCAGAATGAGTAAGGCACAAACGAATTTATGACACCCTGCGGATAGTTTAGAAATCAGCTCAATACAGCATCAGAACCAAGATTACTGTACACCACATCAGTGTGCTATACGGATCAGAATACATGAGAATGGAGAGTTGACATAACAAGATAAGTCAAAACTTTCCAACTTTCTATACAACTTGTCTGTATCACCTATTACTTGTGTTCTGTACAAATACTATCTCTAACCAAGAACTGCTTACAATACAGTGTCAGCATGGTTATATGAGCACCACTATCCGTAATAAACGCCTGAGATGGATAGGACATATGATACACATGAAGACTAGCTCTGTCAAGAAATCTGTACTGAGATGTACAACAGAGGCTACACAAAAACGTGGAAGAATAACACGATCTGGAGGATACAATTAGAGCGAGAACAGAAAGAAATGAATCACAGCTGGAACACAACACAGAGAACAGCAACGAGTAGAAAAGAATGACTCGGTAAAAGTTGCTCAGTGTTTTGTTACCGTGGGAGTTGGTATACCTGGACCAGTTATTGTTTTAAATATAGCAAACTTTGCATTTTGATTTGCACCGACCAAAATTGGGTAGATATTTTATGTTAATTATATCTCGTAGATTTCTAATTAGTCATATTAAGTGGTGGGAGGGGTGGGGGGAGGAAGGAGAGGGGTAGGATACATTCAATAATAACAACAACGGTGAAAATGGGTGTAGGGGAGGAGGGGTAGTTAAGTGAACGTGTCCCCAGGCACAATGAGTACTAACTCACTCACAAATCTTTGATCGAACACAAAATATGATCAATGTTGATTTCAATTACTTCAGGTTCCTTGTTGTCTTGGTCAATAACTGCAACAGTCATTAATTGTAAATCTTCCTCCTTCCACCTCTTGATCATCATCATTATCATCATCATTATCATCATCATCATCATTATCATTATCATCATCATTATCATCATCATCATAGTCATTATCAAAATCCCCAGTTCTCGTCGTGACCAAAGGTAAATAATTCAGAGACAAATATGTCCACTTTATTCGATCTAGCTCAAACCTAGCGGTAGATATGTCCACTTTATTCGATCTAGCTCAAACCTAGCGGTAGATATGTCCACTTTATTCGATCTAGCTCAAACCTAGCGGTAGATATGTCCACTTTATTCGATCTAGCTCAAACCTAGCGGTAGATATGTTTACTGTTCAATAAATGTAGAGCATGTCAACATTAACTTTAGGTACACCATTAACTTTGGGTACAGCATTAACTTTGGGTACACCATTAACTTTGGGTACAGCATTAACTTTGGGTACAACATTAACTTTAGGTACAGCATTAACTTTGGGTACAACATAAACTTTGGGTAGAGTATGGACATTACATGCATCCACAAGTTTCAACAATAACTTTGGGTACAACCTTCCTGATATAAACGTTGTTTTCAACGATCATTAAGAATGCATCTTTCAGAACTAATGGTACACAACATGGTTTCAACTGAAGGTTCATGGTAGGATGGTGCGCATAAATGGAACTGACACGTACTCTCTGTCTGAGAACTGTATGGTTGTAAGTGTATTGGTGAATATCTGAAAGTAAATCATGTAAATATATGTATATACATATAATGTTGATGATATTATTACACAATATAGTATGTTCAACGTCATCACACAGCAACGTCTCCGTAGCAACGGTTGACTGAAGAGTTCTCCGACATCTCCTGTCTCTTGCCTTGATGCTGAACTTTCTTCTTCTTCTTCTTCACCTTTTTTACTCCCAACGGAGCACAGGACTTCAACAAACGTCTTTCAGCCCTTCCTCTTTCTTGCCATCCTTACCACGTTTCTTACCACGTTTCTTACCACGTTTCTTACCACGTTTCTTACCACGTTTCTTACCACGTTTCTTACCACGTTTCTTACCACGTTTCTTACCACGTTTTATCTATCCTTTTAATATTAGTCTCCAGCTTTCTTCTCCAGGTGTTTCTCGATCTTCCCCTCTTCTCTTTCCTTGCGGGTTTGAAAACAATGTCTGTATTGTAATGTTTCTGGTCGGTCTTCTCAATGTATGTCCTATCCATCACCAGCTTCTCTTCCTAAGCTCTTTCTTTACTGGTATCTGTTTAGTTCTGTCTCTGAGTTCCTTGTTCGTAATCTTATCATACCATCTCAGTTCCTTTATTCTACGTAAACATCCATTTATGAAGGTCTGCAGTATTCTGATGGTTTCCTTTGTTGTCTTCCATGTTTCCGAGCCTTAGAACAGCACTGACTTCACATTTGATTGAAAGATTCTCAGCTTTGTGTTTGTTCTGATCTCCTTTGACTTCCATATCTTACTCAATGCAATAAAGTTTCCCCTTGCTTTTGTATTCTTATCTTGACATCTTTGTTTGTTCCTCCTTCTGTGTCTATGTTGCTATCAAGGTGTGTGTATGATTCTACATCTTGTAGAGCTGCTTCCTCCAACATAATTGTTCATTCTGCTGCATGCTGTTATTCTTCAATCGCTTGAGGTTTCTTTCCTCTTGTATCACAATCTTTATTTTGCTCATCGTTTTCAACTTCTCCATATAAAAAAGGTTGTACCTTGTGATAAAAAAATACAGCTTTCAGCTCTGTACCTTGTGTTAAAAAAATACAGCTTTTAGCTCTGTACCTTGTGTTTCAAAAATACAGCTTTCAGCTCTGTACATTCTGATGTAAAAAGTTACTGCTCTGTTACTGAACATAACAAAGTTGTATTTCTTGAGTGAAAATCATAGCATATCCTTCAACAGAACCTAGTCATCAACAACAGTAAACGAGTCGTCAATTTTCTAGGCACCACCTATACGTTCAGTAGTTTGCCATTGCTTTCTGAACGGTGAGTTTTACTTTTATCGTTTGTAAAATTCCAAGGGAACTAATTTGCTTCCAAATGTTCCCGCCGCAGAGTTTGAACCAGATACACTTGGGTTGTGATCGAGCTCACTATCGCTTGAGCTACAAACGCTGACATTTCTAGAATAACGTTCTTAGAAAAACAAATGTTCTGCGAAACAAATCAAACAACAATTAAACAAATTGTTTGAGTTTTCATTAACTCTATGACCTTGGAATATAGTTCTATATAATACAACAACGTTTGCTATTGCTATTGACGTCTGAACGTGGAACTTCATCTTACCACATGTCAACACAACTATTGTTCCATGTATATCATCTTACCACATGTCAACACAACTATTGTTCCATGTATATCATCTTATGTTAACACAACTATTGTTCCATGTATATCATCTTATGTTAACACAACTATTGTTCCATGTATATCATCTTATGTTAATACAACTATTGTTCCATGTATATCAACGTTCACATTGCTCTATCAAGGACACTCTGTGGCGTAGATGTTTACTTGCTCTCCTTTCGTTTCAAAGGTTCTCAGTTCACTACTTCGTGGAATCATCGGGAAATCTTTTCAGTAATTACTGTTCTCAGCGTAGATGAGATCATGTTCCTAGTCCTATCGGAGACGGACGATAAAACGTAGGTCTCGTATTCAAGTTGAATATGGAAATTATGACAGTTCAAAAACGGAGATAAGCAGGCTAAAAAGCCACTGCCCGGACAAAATTCGCTAAACTGATTACACAAATAAAATTAGTACACAATATGTTTTAACATCCTATAAATTATATTGGGTACCCTAGCTATGCTACGGAGCACCGTCGTTGAGATCTTTCGGTGTAAGAAAGAGATTGGAGCATACATGTTTACTCAACGAAGTGCAACGATCATGGTCCAATCAATAAATTAATCAATCAATTAATCAATCAATCGATGAATCAATTAAACAATGTTTACAATTGCTTAATACAGGACAATAAAAGCTTCGCTGTAGTTACATTCATCTACATACTATTGCATTCACCGTAACAGTAGCCACTATCTACTTACTATTACATTCACCGTTACAGTAGCCACTATCTACTTACTATTGCATTCACCGTAACAGCGAATATTTACTTACTATTGCATTCACCGTAACAGCCAATATTTACTTACTATTGCATTCACCGTTACAGTAGCCACTATCTACTTACTATTGCATTCACCGTAACAGCCAATATTTACTTACTATTACATTCACCGTAACAGCCAATATTTACTTACTATTGCATTCACCGTAACAGCCAATATTTACTTACTATTACATTCACCGTAACAGTAGCCACTATTTACTTACTATTGCATTCACCGTAACAGCCAATATTTACTTACTATTACATTCACCGTAACAGTAGCCACTATCTACTTACTATTACATTCACCGTTACAGTAGCCACTATCTACTTACTATTACATTCACCGTTACAGTAGCCACTATCTACTTACTATTACATTCACCGTTACAGTAGCCACTATCTACTTACTATTACATTCACCGTTACAGTAGCCACTATCTACTTATTATTGCATTCACCGTTACAGTAGCCACTATCTACTTACTATTGCATTCACCGTAACAGCCACTATCTACTTACTATTGCATTCACCGTAACAGCCACTATCTACTTACTATTGCATTCACCGTTACAGTAGCCACTATCTACTTACTATTACATTCACCGTAACAGCCAATATTTACTTACTATTGCATTCACCGTAACAGCCAATATTTACTTACTATTACATTCACCGTAACAGCCAATATTTACTTACTATTACATTCACCGTAACAGCCAATATCTACTTACTATTGCATTCACCGTTACAGTAGCCACTATCTACTTACTATTGCATTCACCGTAACAGCCACTATCTACTTACTATTGCATTCACCGTAACAGCCACTATCTACTTACTATTGCATTCACCGCTACAGTAGCCACTATCTACTTACTATTACATTCACCGTAACAGCCAATATTTACTTACTATTACATTCACCGTAACAGCCAATATTTACTTACTATTACATTCACCGTAACAGCCAATATTTACTTACTATTACATTCACCGTAACAGCCAATATTTACTTACTATTACATTCACCGTAACAGCCAATATTTACTTACTATTACATTCACCGTAACAGCCAATATTTACTTACTATTACATTCACCGTAACAGCCAATATTTACTTACTATTACATTCACCGTAACAGCCAATATTTACTTACTATTACATTCACCGTAACAGCCAATATTTACTTACTATTACATTCACCGTAACAGCCAATATTTACTTACTATTGCATTCACCGTAACAGCCAATATTTACTTACTATTGCATTCACCGTAACAGCCAATATTTACTTACTATTGCATTCACCGTAACAGTAGCCAATAGACAAATTACTTGGTTCATAAATCTCGGTTAAGCTGATCTCATGAAAATTGACTGTCAGATTTCGTTTGCAACATTCATATCGTGGATCGCATAAATCTGATCTCTTTTTCCGGCTTATAGGACTTTTCTTGACATACTTGACAACAAGCATCGGTTTATAGTCTTGCTGTGGAGAGATAAAGATAGGTTTATAGTCTTGCTGTGGAGAGATAAAGATAGGTTTATAGTCTTGCTGTGGAGAGATAAAGATAGGTTTATAGTCTTGCTGTGGAGAGATAAAGATAGGTTTATAGTCTTGCTGTGGAGAGATAAAGATAGGTTTATAGTCTTGCTGTGGAGAGATAAAGATAGGTTTATAGTCTTGCTGTGGAGAGATAAAGATAGGTTTATAGTCTTGCTGTGGAGAGATAAAGATAGGTTTATAGTCTTGCTGTGGAGAGATAAAGATAGGTTTATAGTCTTGCTGTGGAGAGATAAAGATAGGTTAATAGTCTTGCTGTGGAGAGATAAAGATAGGTTTATAGTCTTGCTGTGGAGAGATAAAGAAGCACGAAGTATGTGAATAGTTTCATTTCATTTTTCTTCTTCAATGATTTCTGGTCAAGAGCTTAATCTAATGTAGATCACAGACTAGACATGTAGTTTCCGCTCTGCCAGGTTTCTGATCTCTGGTCAAGAGCTTAATCTAATGTAGATCACAGACTAGACATGTAGTTTCCGCTCTGCCAGGTTTCTGATCTCTGGTCAAGAGCTTAATCTAATGTAGACTACAGACTGGACGTTTAGTTTCCGGTCTGCTTTGTTTCTGATCTCTGGTCAAGAGCTTAATCTAATGTAGACTACAGACTGGACATTTAGTTTCAGTTCTGTCAGGTTTCTGATCTCTGGTCAAGAGCTTAGTCTAATGTTGACCACAGACTGGACATTTAGTTTCAGGTTTCTGATCTCTGGTCAAGAGCTTAATCTAATGTTAACCACAGACTGGGCATTTCGTTTCATATCTGTCAGGTTTCTGATCTCTGGTCAAGAGCTTAATCTAATGTTGACCACAGACGATCTTGTGTGTGCTTGTTCTAATGCACTTTGTAAGTTGTTATTCATTTTCTTAAGGCTGTTCTTGATGCCATCGCTTCATCTTTTGTGTGGTCTTCCTCTTGCTCTGAACTTGTTTTACTTTTTCAGTGTGGCACTCTGTGGTACCAGGGAATTCTTGTCAGATGTCCAAACCATTTAATATTTTGTTCTTTTATGAATTGCATGACTGGTTTCACATCCAGTCTTCTTCTGATTTCTTCATTTCTAATTTTATCTCTTATTGTCACACCTGCAGCTCTTCTAAGACATCTCATCTCTGTCGTTATGATTTTCCGCTCATTAGCTGCTGTTATTGGCCATGTTTGACACTGGTAACATAGTGTTGGCCAGAAAATCGTTCTTATGAGATTTGCTTTACTTGTTAGTGGTATCTCTTTATTTGACAACAGTGGTGTTAACTGTCCCAGTACTTGGTTAGCTTTTGTGCAACGATTGCTGATTTCGCTATCTATACTTCCGTCTGCTGTGAAAATTGTCACTAAATAATTGGACTCAATAAGTTTGTTTTATGTCTACGTTCTGGAGTTTTATTGTAAGGCTTCTTGGGTATTTGCTTATCGCCATTGTAAACAAGGTTATTTATACTGAAATGTGCTCCAGTTTTGTTTGACAGGGTTATTTATACTGAAATGTGCTCCAGTTTTGTTTGACAGGGTTATTTATACTGAAATGTGCTCCAGTTTTGTTTGACAGGGTTATTTATACTGAAATGTGCTCCAGTTTTGTTTGACAGGGTTATTTATACTGTCCCTGATGTCCTTTGCAACTAAAAGCACACTCGTTACCTTGAACTTACCTTGATTCCAACTGCAACTAAAGCCACACTCGTTACCTTGAACTTACTTTGATTCCTACTGCAACTAAAGCCACACTCGTTACCTTGAACTTACCTTGATCCCAACTGCAACTAAAAGCACACTCGTTACCTTGAACTTACCTTGATTCCAACTGCAACTAAAAGCACACTCGTTACCTTGAACTTACCTTGATTCCAACTGCAACTAAAAGCACACTCGTTACCTTGAACTTACCTTGATTCCAACTGCAACTAAAAGCACACTCGTCACCTTGAACTTACCTTGATCCCAACTGCAACTAAAAGCACACTCGTTACCTTGAACTTACTTTGATTCCAACTGCAACTAAAGCCACACTCGTTACCTTGAACTTACTTTGATTCCAACTGCAACTAAAAGCACATTCGTTACCTTGAACTTACCTTGATCCCAACTGCAACTAAAAGCACACTCGTTACCTTGAACTTACCTTGATTCCTACTGCAACTAAAAGCACACTCGTTACCTTGAACTTACTTTGATTCCAACTGCAACTAAAAGCACACTCGTTACCTTGAACTTACCTTGATTCCAACTGCAACTAAAAGCACACTCGTTACCTTGAACTTACCTTGATCCCAACTGCAACTAAAAGCACACTCGTTACCTTGAACTTACCTTGATCCCAACTGCAACTAAAAGCACACTCGTTACCTTGAACTTACCTTGATTCCAACTGCAACTAAAAGCACACTCGTTACCTTGAACTTACCTTGATCCCAACTGCAACTAAAAGCACACTCGTTACCTTGAACTTACTTTGATTCCAACTGCAACTAAAGCCACACTCGTTACCTTGAACTTACCTTGATTCCTACTGCAACTAAAAGCACATTCGTTACCTTGAACTTACCTTGATTCCAAACAGTTTTTTGTAACTTCTGCTATCACAATTTGAACACCGGATTGCTAGCAGCTGTTCGTCCTTTCTCATGTCTACCCATCTTAATAATTCTGGCGTTACATTCCAACGAATCCAGCCATCCTTAGTATATGTGATATCATTGGTTGTCAAACTGCTCATCGCAAGACTTCCACTACAATAAAATGATAAAGAGGAAATAATTTAACAACTTTGTTGTACCAAGTGAACTTCCAACTTATTTTCTTGACAGTATTCCTTATCTATTTTTACATGTAAATCTCAGATTCCAGATGTTGAACTGTTGGCAGATAACCATGTTGAACTGTTGGCAGATAACAATGTTGAACTGTTGGCAGATAACCATGTTGAACCGTTTGGCAGATAACCATGTTGAACTGTTGGCAGATAACCATGTTGAACTGTTGGCAAATAAACCATGTTGAACTGTTGGCAAATAACCATGTTGAACTGTTGGCAAATAACCATGTTGAACTGTTGGCAGATAACCATGTTGAACTGTTGGCAGATAACCATGTTGAACTGTTGGCAGATAACCATGTTGAACTGTTGGCAGATAACCATGTTGAACTGTTGGCAGATAACCATGTTGAACTGTTGGCAGATAACCATGTTGAACTGTTGGCAGATAACCATGTTGAACTGTTGGCAGATAACCATGTTGAACTGTTGGCAGATAACCATATGAATAATGATATGCTTTTAAATAAGAAAACACAATATCAACACATTAACTACCAGGTGTTGTAGCTTGCGCCAGCTGTTTTGTGCCGTTTGTCTATATGCTGCAGTTTGTGACATGATTTGTTCGATGTCAAATCAACTCAAAATTCAATATAATATTTGACTCACAGAAACACGATTGACCGAATTTTTCTTTGGTCATGTCTTCCGTCTAGTTTGATCATTTTCAGCAACAGCTGTGTTCGAGATTTTCTTATGGAGATCAAGATCTATCGGAGATGGATGATAAAATGTTGGTGTCGTGGTCAAGTTGAGCAAGTCAAAGAGCCCTTGACAGCTTAAAAACGAGAAGAGCAGGCTGGAAAGCCGCTGCCCCGGGCAAAAGTCTTTACAAAGATTTTCAGATGCAAATTCCTACAGAATATTTTCACCATCTTCCTAATTACATCGGGAAACTCGTCGGTGCTACAGAGATCGTGCACTACCGTTGAGATCTTTCTTTGTAAGATAGAGATCGGAGCACACATGATTAGTCATCGAAGTGCAATGCTGCTGATCCAATCAATCAACCAAACAATCAACCAAACAATCAACCAATCAATCAACCAATCAATCAACCAATCAATCAACCAATCAATCAACCAATCAATCAACCAATCAATCAACCAAACAATCAACCAATCAATCAACCAATCAATCAACCAATCAATCAACCAATCAATCAACCAATCAATCAACCAAACAATCAACCAATCAATCAACCAATCAATCAACCAAACAATCAAACAATCAATCAATCAAATATACTTTAACCTGTTAACTAAGAAAGACAAGAAAACACTAAACAAACAGACAAAGAAAGTTAACTTGATTGTGATATTGTTAACCTTACCTCTTAAGCCTCTCCAGTTTGGACACATTGAAGCGATTACCACTGAAATCGTTGATGTATTTTGTCTTGTAGAACCAGAGGTAGGCTTCGGCCACTTCATATTTTATTTGGTCTCTGAGACTGAAGGAGTAACATCCGGTGTGGTAAACTTTGACACAATCTCGTCCCACTGTAACAATCAAAAACAAATTGTTTGCATAAATGAATACACAATCTGGACACTGAAAATCATCAGATAGGATTGTGGTACATGATGAGGATAAGGGAAGAAGGCACTTCCAACTGCAGACCAAAGAAACGTGACCACGTGCTGTCTATATAAATAGTAAGATTGTTCATTTGAGGATCATCTTCATTGCACATCGCACTTCGCACATCGCACATCGCACATCGGACATGTCCGTAATTGCTTCGATCTCCTCCCAAGCATGTATATCAGTGTGTTTAGACTAACAACTCCCGTTCTGTGTTGATTGATGTATCTACTGGGTTTTCTCTCATGTTGTTCCCGTCTAGCCGCACATATCGGTATGCATAACTTGCGCAACCGAGATAGAGAATACCCTTTATTTTCTTCGTTGAAATTTTTGGAGTATGTTTTCTCTTGGAGCGTTGATGATGTCGCTCTTGTCCATAGAAGACCCATTCTCGATCGTAGCATTGCCCGCCAGTGCATCCGCTCTCTCATTGCCCTTCATCCCAGCGTGATCAGGGACAAAGTTGAAGGTAAGTGTTTGGATTGTGTCACATTTTGTATTAATGGCATCCACTTTCTTCGTACATAAATTGTCAGGTAAGTATATTTAAATATAGAAAGGTTATGATGATCTATCAATTATAAGTAATATTCGTTAGGAGGTCTCTTTTGGCGTAGGGGTTGGTTGCTCGTCTCTCGTCACAAAGGTAACCGATTCGCTCCCTCGTGGAGTCATCGGAATATTTGTCCAGAGATCCCTGATCTCAGCGTAGGTGAGATGGAGTTCCAAAATTGAGATGAGTAGTCTGGAAAGCCGCTGACCAGACACAATTCATTAGACAAAGATTAAATATAAACAATTTATAAAAAATATGGTAACCATTTTAAAATTACATCGGGGCCCTCGCCGGTGCTGCGGAGTTTCTAGACTGCAGCTGAGATCTTCCCGTGTAAGAAAGAGATCGGAGCACACATGGTTACACACCGAAGTGTAATGATGATGCTCCTATCAATCAATCAATCAGTTATATTCGGTGCATGAAGTTATGCACACTTTGCTTCTGATGTCCTCCTTTCATAGTCTATCTAGGAGGTAGACTATGCCCACTCTGCTTCTGATGTCCTCCTTCCGTAGTCTATCTAGGAGGTAGACTATGCCCACTCTGCTTCTGATGTCCTCCTTCCGTAGTCTATCTAGGAGGTAGACTATGCACACTCTGCTTCTGATGTCCTCCTTCCGTAGTCTATCTAGGAGGTAGAATGGTCAAATCTTTTCCCCACTTGGAAATTCTGATAGTGTGAATATAATATATAACCCTTTTTTAGCTCTATTGGAGAATCCAGAGTGCTATATGTTTCGCCAAACGAAGTTAATTCACGCCAATTCATCATCATCATCATCAGGTGCCGTGCCTGCTGATGTAGGCGATCATGGATCTCCACAAATCGTTGTCCCTGGTATTTGATATAATCTCAGATGTTGACACTCTTCCGTGCCATGAAGTCGGGCTGTCGAGAATGTTCTCTTTCTCTGTCTTTCTCTGTCTCGTTTCTCTTCGATTTTACAGATTGTCTCATTGTGTTCTAAACCTCCTCTTCTCTTGACATGTCTGAAAAAAATGATGATTATCTCTTTCTGATATTGATGAGAATATTTCTCTCTGTCTTGACTTCATTCAACACCTCCACATTTAGTCATTTTAGCAGTTCATGGGATTCTCAACATTCTTCTGTAAAATCACATCTCTGTGGCTCTCAGAGATTTGTCGATCTGTTTGTTTATTGTTCATGAACTATTGAATATGATTCTCATTTCTGGAACTCTCTAATCTGCTCTTTATTTCTCATCTCCATCTGCATGGTACCAGGATTCCGATGTATTTCAATTGATGTACTTGTTCTAGCTTCGTTCCACATACTGTGATGGTGCATTTGGTCTGAGTCTGATTTTTTGAGATAATCATAACTTTTGGCTTATTAATACTCAGATTCACTTCTGTGTTGTTACTTTCTGTTACAATCTTATCTCAGATTCAGTTCTGTGTTGTTACTTTCTGTTACAATCTTATCTCAGATTCAGTTCTGTGTTGTTACTTTCTGTTACAATCTTATCTCAGATTCACTTCTGTGTTGTTACTTTCTGTTACAATCTTATCTCAGATTCAGTTCTGTGTTGTTACTTTCTGTTACAATCTTATCTCAGATTCAGTTCTGTGTTGTTACTTTCTGTTACAATCTTATCAACTAAATTCTGGAGCTCTATTTCATTTCTTGCTATTAAGACAGTATCATCATCGAATCAAATATATCACATCGAATATATCACATCAAATATATCACATCAAATATATCACATCAAATATATCACATCGAATATATCATATCAAATATATCACATCAAATATATCACATCGAATATATCATATCAAATATATCACATCAAATATATCACACCATTTAAAGAAAACAACAGATAAACATAACAAGGAGAAATAAAAGCCGACAAAAAGAAAGATTTCAGAACTAGCAATATCCTCAAAAAGAAAGATTTCAGAACTAGCAATATCTTACAGCAACGTGATCATATTTATCTTTACCAAAAAATAGAAAAGCGAACCGTAGACCATAATACAAAAATTCAAACATAAAATTGAATCTTTTCAAACAATGTTTTACACAAAACCTTTCTTAGAACATCCTGGACAGAGAAGAAACAAAGACATCCTTCAAGACTTGCATATCAAGGAGCATTGGCTCATAAATAACATCATATCCTGGAAGATTAAATATTTTGGCCACGTTATACGTCACAGTGGTTTGGAGAGACAAGTTAAACGTCACAGTGGTTTGGAGAGACAAGTTAAACGTCACAGTGCTTAGGAGAGACAAGTTAAACGTCACAGTGGTTTGGAGAGACACGTTAAACGTCACAGTAGTTTGAAGAGACAAGTTAAACGTCACAGTGGTTTGGAGAGACAAGTTAAACGTCACAGTAGTTTGAAAAGACAAGTTAAACGTCACAGTGGTTTGGAGAGACACGTTAAACGTCACAGTGGTTTGGAGAGACACGTTAAACGTCACAGTGGTTTGGAGAGACAAGTTAAACGTCACAGTGGTTTGGAGAGACAAGTTAAACGTCACAGTGGTTTGGAGAGACAAGTTAAACGTCACAGTGCTTAGGAGAGACAAGTTAAACGTCACAGTGGTTTGGAGAGACAAGTTAAACGTCACAGTGCTTAGGAGAGACAAGTTAAACGTCACAGTGGTTTGGAGAGACACGTTAAACGTCACAGTAGTTTGAAGAGACAAGTTAAACGTCACAGTGGTTTGGAGAGACAAGTTAAACGTCACAGTGGTTTGGAGAGACACGTTAAACGTCACAGTGGTTTGGAGAGACAAGTTAAACGTCACAGTGGTTTGGAGAGACAAGTTAAACGTCACAGTGGTTTGGAGAGACATGATAAACGTCACAGTGGTTTGGAGAGACACGTTAAACATCACAGTGGTTTGGAAAGAACGGTAATATAAGGCATGGTTACTGGAGTACGAGGTAGGGGACGACCAAGATGAAGGTGACAGCAGAGCATAAAATATACATTGAACATGACGCTGGAAGAGACGGGAGAACTTGCTGGGGAGACAGAGAGTTTTCAGGCGGACGGTGATGAAAGGGACGCTCCGCAGGGTAGGTGCTACTTGTGGAGATGTTGAATGATGCCAAGACACAGAGAAAATTTATTGTTAATATAAGAAAGAGGCAGTCCTCATTTTTCGGACATGTGATGTGGAAGGGAGATTTAGAACACATTGCAACAGCCGGCAAAATTGAAAGTAGACGAGACAGAGGAAGATAGAGAGAAAAAATATTAGACATCCTGACTTCATGGCACGGAAGAGCGTCAACAGCTGAGATGATAGCAAATACCAGTGACAGAGATTTGTGGAGATACGTGATCGTCTACACCAGCCGGCACGGAACGTGATGATGATAATATTAACACATTATCGCTCGTTCGGTGCCGGGGCCAGCAAGGAAAGCAAAGAATAGTACCACTTCAACCTACAAGGCATGTCCTAAGAGGCGACTGAGGTAGGGGCCTAGGGAATCTATCTTAGTAAATAAAAAGCGTCGCAGAAATCGGATGTGCTGGCCTACTTGTAGGGGCATATCTGGCACAACGTACAATCGCTCTTATGCTCAGATCACATACAAATCATACAGAGTGGTTAACAAGTGGTCAATATGAAGCGTCCCAAGAAGAAGAAGAACAAATTATGCTTTTTTAAAACTTCAATTTAAAGGTCTGTTTCGCGCCCCCGCTGTGTGTACTCAAGGCGACAGTATTCTTATGACCTGTTACAGAAACGGCCTTGTTCACGTTTTAAGAGCGTGTCAGTCATCAGTGTATAAATGTCGTTTGTCCTAGATGAACTCACAGAGATTTCTGTCAAACTCAAACTTAAGTGCATGTGATAATAAGTTCTCACTCAAACTTAAGTGCAAGTTCACTGAGAGACTTTGGAACCACAAATATTTGTCAAGCTTGTTTTTGTGAGGGTTTATTATTTTAATTTTCTATTTCATTCTACTGTAATAATTCGTTCATGCAAATCCCAGAGAGCTAACAGATGTTACTATACTGTACAATGCTGCTTTGAAATAGAGGTTCTCAAACTGATGTGATTGAAATAGAGGTTCTCAAACTTATGTGATTGAAATAGAGGTTCTCAAACTTATGAGGTTGAGGATCAGTTACGGATGGTCTTCTTCACTCTTTCAGTCATTGGTTACTTCGTTCCTCCAGCCTGTGGTTACTTCGATTCGTAGCCTTGAGGTCTTTATGAACGCTGTTGTTCAACACATGTCCTCCACCACGTATCGTACAGTTTGTTTCCTTCTTCGTTCCTCCAGCCTGTGGTTAGTTTGATTCGTAAACTTGAGACCTTTATGAACGCTGTTACTGAACGCATGTCCTCCACCACGTATCGTACAGGTAGGTTGTCTTCCTATTCTTTCTTCCAGCCTGTGGTTAGTTAGATTCGTAGTATTGAGCTGCTGTTCGCATGATTAAGTATTTGCCTTGTTTTGTGATGGCCTTTTTTTTCTAATCAGGACCACGTCTTTCTATTCACGAGTTCATTTTTAGTAGAGAACCCTAGGATTATTGTCACAGCTACGGAGGTTATGTTTTGTGAAATATTCTCGACACTAATGCATGTTCTCCAGCTCGTACAGTGCAGTTTATTTTCATTTGATGTTAGACTGATCATACTTGATCATCGAAAGCATTACTTTTATTAAATATAGACAAATTCAATATACTAGTTTCACCTGATCGTAAGGCTGTAAACTATTTAATAAAGTATGGGAAGAAGAAACTGTCCCAGATCAATGGAAGAAGGGAATAATTGTTAAGATCCCAAAAAAGGTGATCTCAAAGATTGTAACAACTGGAGAGGATCACCCTATTATCAGTAATGACCAAGACTTTCTGCAAAATCATTCTTAATAGAATCAATGGAGCAGTGGACACAACCCTGAGAGAAGAACAAGCTGGTTTTAGACCTGGGAGAAGCTGCTTAGACCAAATAATTACCCTACGACTAATTGTGGAGGAACATATTGAGAAGCAACAACCACTCATACTAAATTTCATAGATTTTAAAAAGCCTTTGATAGTCTACACAGAATCTCTCTGTGGAATATTCTGAGATGCTATGGAATACCAGACAAAATTGTTGCTGTATGGCTCGGAAACTTGGCGAGTCACTAGGGCAAATACAAATAAGATCCAGACCTTTGTCAACGGATGTTTGCGGCGGATTCTCAGATTGAAATGGTATGATAGAGTTACAAACACGGATCTGTGGATAGGAACAGGGCAGGAACCTATGATGACACAGGTCAAGAGGAGAAGATGGCGATGGATAGGCCATACCTTGCGGAAGACACAGTCGAGTGTCACTAGACAGGTGCTCGAGTGGAACCCGCAGGGAAAACGAAAAGAGGACGCCCTAAGCAGACTTGGAGACGAGGTCTTACTGAGGAGCTGAAGAGTGCTCAATTGACCTGGGAGATCATAAAAATAACAGCCAGAGACCGAGAAGAGTGGCGAACAACTGTTGAGGCCCTATGCTCCACGAGGAGCGGAGAGGATTAATGATGAAATGATTAAGAGCCTCTATGATGGTTCACAGTGTGTAGTTCGCGCTGATGGTGGACGCAGCGACTGGTTTATGGTTGAAACCGGAGTAAAGCAAGGCTGTATTCTATCTCCGCTATTGTTTGGAGTGGCCATTGACTGGGTGATGCGAAAATGTTGCAGGGCAAAACTGGCATCGATTGGGTAGAAAATAGTCAACTAGAAGATTTTGATTTTGCAGATGATATTGCCTTGTTAAGTAGAAACAACCAAGATATGCAAAGAAAAACAGACAACTTGGTATCTATAGCATAAAAAGTTGGACTGCAGATAAGCTATGAAAAACAAATATAATGAAGACACCTATGGCAAGTAATGCAGATATCACACTGGAATCTAAAATGATAAAAATAACAGAGCAGTTCACCTATTTAGGTAGCAATTTTGATTGCACAGGAAATGTTAAAAAGAAATTATGATACGAATTGGCAAAGCAATATCAGCTTTTAAAAGTCTAAATAAAATATGGAACTGCAAGTTATATAGTATTAAACTAAATTACGAATTTTCAATTCAAATGTTGTATCAATCCTAACATATGCCAGCGAGAGTTGGAAAATGACTAAAGATATAGAAAGCAAGTTGAATGCATTTGAAAATAGATGTCTGCGAAAAATGATGAATATAAAATGGAATGAATTCAGGAGAAGTGATGAAATCAGGGACACGTCTGGTCAACCACTAGTGACAACTGTTATAAGAAAGAGAAGATGGAGATATGATGGCACACCTTGAGGAGAAATGATCAACGAATATCAAAGCAGGCATTGAAGCGGGATGCAAGTGGTTCAAGAAAGAGAGGTCGACCTAAGGAGACCCTGAAACGAACTTTGCTGAGAGAGGCAGGAAATATCGGTCTCAGTTCCATGGAGGAGATTGAACGAGTTGCCCAGGATAGATCGGTATGGAGAAATTACTTGCAGGCCCTATGTAACGTATAACGGTACGAGAGGAATTATTATAAGGCTGTAAAGTCCACCATGACAGGGGTATAAGTATAGTGTTATGGAGTGCTTAACTATATGGACATGCCTGAGCATCCACTATCGTGTATTGGCCCCATAAACAGATTACGAACAGGCAGTACAAATCAAAGCACAATTATACTTAAGTACAGCGGATGCAAGGGAAAAGGTTGTCCACCAATTAATGTCAACCACAGAAATAAAAGAGACAGTTAAAGACACTATATACGTAGCGCACACAAAAGCCCATTCTATAAATACCTTCTTATACTGACGCTGTGATACAAAACATGATAAAAACAAATTAAGATAGAATGATAAAGTAACTCATAATGATCTACAAGAACTATAAAACAACTTACTGTGTTCTACAAGAATTATAAAACAACTTACTGTGTTCTACAAGAATTATGCAACTACTTACTGTGTTCTACAAGAATTATACAACTACTTACTGTGTTCTACAAGAATTATGCAACTACTTACTGTGTTCTACAAGAATTATACAACTACTTACTGTGTTCTACAAGAATTATGCAACTACTTACTGTGTTCTACAAGAATTATACAACTACTTACTGTGTTCTACAAGAATTATACAACTACTTACTGTGTTCTACAAGAATTATACAACTACTTACTGTGTTCTACAAGAATTATACAACAACTTACTGTGTTCTACAAGAATTATGCAACTACTTACTGTGTTCTACAAGAATTATACAACTACTTACTGTGTTCTACAAGAATTATGCAACTACTTACTGTGTTCTACAAGAATTATACAACTACTTACTGTGTTCTACAAGAATTATACAACTACTTACTGTGTTCTACAAGAATTATGCAACTACTTACTGTGATCTACAAGAATGAATTATACAACTACTTACTGTGATCTCCAGGTATGATAACTTCCTGGTCTATGGCATGAAATTGATCTCTCTTGATCTCCTCTGCATTGTCTTGGATTGTTTGTTCCAGAATAGATGCTGGTAATTTTGGTATTTGTTGATTAATATGATTTCCATCTGCTTGCATTCCATCAGTTTGAGGAGATGTGTCTAGATCAATGCGAAGTTTGTCTGCAAGAAGTTCTTTAAACGTACTCAATCTGACAAACTCTGCCTGCTCTTCTGTTAAACTTGTCTTGCAGCATGGCGGGCATTTTGATGTTGGCTTGCTATTTATTTCTTCTGAATGATTTGTTTCATTTGGAAACGAGGACGCTTCAGAAATATTCAAATCTGATGTTGTATTGATGTCTCCAACATATTCTGTTGCGATGTCTTCCAGGAATGTGATGTTGATTGGATTTACAGTGATGGTTGATCGTTCTACTGAATGGTAATATAATCCAGTCTGTGTTGTTTTCTTTGATAGTGTTGAAGTGCCAGAAGATGTGCTGTATTCTGTTGATATTCTACCTGTTTCATTTGTAAGATACTTGTCTACTCTTGTACTTTCGGTTTTTACTGCTTCTGGCTCAGATGTTTCATTTGTAAGGTCTACTTTTGTACTTTCGGTTTTTACTGCTTCTGGCTCAGATGTTGTTTCATTTGTAAGATCTACTTTTGTACTTGCGGTTTTTACTGCTTCTGGCTCAGATGTTGTTTCATTTGTTAGGTCTACTTTTGTACTTGCGGTTCTCACTGCTGCAGGCTCAGATATTGTATGATTTGTAATATACTTGTCTACTCTTGTACTTGCGGTTCTCACTGCTTCAGGCTCAGATGTTGTTTGATAATAATATGAATCACTTCTAACATATGATTTTGGTGTGTTGAATAGTCGTCTCCTTGCTATAATATATTTGCTTGAAGAATGACGACTGGACGCTGTCCATTTTTTATTTGAATCTATGAATGGACGTGGTATAACTAAATCTGAAATCTTATTTTGAAAAGTATTGTTTACTTTCGCAATGGAAATCTCTGGCGCTTGGTCTTGTGTGTTCAGTTTTGATTTGTTTTGAAATAAATTTATTCCATGGTGTTTGTTTCCTTGATCAGAAAATCGCCTCCTCCTGTATCGTGTGTTGTCTTTGCTTTCTTTTGTTGGTGTATAGTTCTCTTTGTAGATACTCGATGTAGTTGTGTTCATGTCTGTATGTTCACTTTTCAATGAGGAATAAGGAATATCAGCCTGATTTTCATCTTCCTTGTATTGTTGGTCGATGCTTTCATAGTTTTTATTATTTCTGCTGTGCATTACTTTCTTTGCTTGTTTCAAAGATGTTTGCCGGTTGGCTTCTGATGTTGATAGCAAACATTGGTAGATGCTAAATACAAGCATTGCGTGAAGAAACAGTTTGAACATTAGCATTTCTTGATCGTTACTACGGAATGTAAATATATGCAAAACTTGGATCTATGATTGGTCAGACAATAAAACTGAGGTGACTTGTGTTTTTATGCTGTTGTTTTGTGTTTTGGTCAGACTGAAGTGGCTGTTGTGTTTTGGTCAGAGTAAGACTGAAGTGGCTGTTGTGTTTTGTTTATTGAATACAGGAAGAGGTGACGGCTAAATTTGCCGTGTAGTTGTCTTGTTTAAACGTGGATACTACACTATTCACAAGGCAATTATAAAATATCTCCAAAATATTTGTAGAAATAGTATTTGTGTCCTCGTGTTTTTGTTTTGTGTACAGCACATACAATAATTGTTTTAACTTTAGATCAGGTAGTTTGAATGTTTGTTAAATGCTACACCAACTGACAGTGCAATGATATTGTGTACTACTCCAACTTACAGTGCAATGATACTGATTCCACTGATGTGTGGCTCTCACCAGAGATGTCGTAAACGTATATAATTATTGTAGTCTCACAAACTAAACTTGGTGACTTGAAGATAAAGTTGGCTTGTGTCCTGAACTTATCCGTGCTATCAGGCAGACAGTTGACTGTTCGAGTCCATGCTAAAATATTTACTGATTTAAAAATTGTCAGTTGTGAGTCCTACAGTTGCTTGCTATGAAATTAGATGAATTTGATGTACTGGAAACTTTCAGTTGAATATGATGTACTGGAAATATTCAGTTAAATATGATGTATTACCTTCAGTTGAATATCATTTAGTACTTTCAGCTGAATTTGATGTATCTGAAACTTGAGTTTGCTGTTCCACTTAACTTGTCGCTGAAGATGATGAAGATGATTTATTTTTTCTGAGATTATTTGTAAAATTGAAAATTGATTAGCTCTTTATAGCACCCAAAAAAACACAGCAACAATGTACATCAGTAAATGATTGCAGTATAAACAATGTACATCAGTAAATGATTGCAGTATAAACAATGTACATCAGTAAATGATTGCAGTATAAACAATGTACATCAGTAAATGATTGCAATATAAACAATATACATCAGTAAATGATTGCAGTATAAACAATGTACATCAGTAAATGATTGCAATATTAACAATATACATCAGTAAATGATTGCAGTATAAACAATGTACATCAGTAAATGATTGCAGTATAAACAATGTGCATCAGTAAATGATTGCAGTATAAACAATGTACATCAGTAAATGATTGCAGTATAAACAATATACATCAGTAAATGATTGCAGTATAAACAATATACATCAGTAAATGATTGCAGTATAAACAATGTGCATCAGTAAATGATTGCAGTATAAACAATGTACATCAGTAAATGATTGCAGTATAAACAATGTACATCAGTAAATGATTGCAGTATAAACAATGTACATCAGTAAATGATTGCAATATAAACAATATACATCAGTAAATGATTGCAGTATAAACAATGTACATCAGTAAATGATTGCAATATAAACAATATACATCAGTAAATGATTGCAGTATAAACAATGTACATCAGTAAATGATTGCAATATAAACAATATACATCAGTAAATGATTGCAATATAAACAATATACATGTAAATGATTGCAATATAAACAATATACATCAGTAAATGATTGCAGTATAAACAATATACATCAGTAAATGATTGCAATATAAACAATGTACATCAGTAAATGATTGCAGTATAAACAATGTACATCAGTAAATGATTGCAGTATAAACAATATACATCAGTAAATGATTGCAGTATAAACAATGTGCATCAGTAAATGATTGCAGTATAAACAATGTACATCAGTAAATGATTGCAGTATAAACAATATACATCAGTAAATGATTGCAGTATAAACAATGTACATCAGTAAATGATTGCAGTATAAACAATGTACATCAGTAAATGATTGCAATATAAACAATATACATCAGTAAATGATTGCAGTATAAACAATGTACATCAGTAAATGATTGCAGTATAAACAATATACACCAGTAAATGATTACAATATAAACAATATACACCAGTAAATGATTGCAGTATAAACAATGTACATCAGTAAATGATTGCAGTATAAACAATGTACATCAGTAAATGATTGCAATATAAACAATATACACCAGTAAATGATTGCAGTATAAACAATGTACATCAGTAAATGATTGCAATATAAACAATATACACCAGTAAATGATTGCAATATAAACAATATACACCAGTAAATGATTGCAATATAAACAATGTACATCAGTAAATGATTGCAATATAAACAATGTACATCAGTAAATGATTGCAATATAAACAATATACACCAGTAAATGATTGCAATATAAACAATGTACATCAGTAAATGATTGCAATATAAACAATGTACATCAGTAAATGATTGCAATATAAACAATGTAGCCGAAGAAGAATTCAATGAGTAACCTTCCTACAGAAGCTGATTTATGATTTAGAAATGTTCTTCATTCAAGACGCAAACACTGACATGGAATCTATCCAACGATATACACGATGAGAACATCAGAAGCAGAGTTGGCGTAACTGCATGCACCGAATACATTGAAAGACAACAAATGCAGTGGTTTGGACATTTAATGGGAATGAAATACTACCAACCACCAATAACAGCATACAATAAAAAGAGATGAGGTAATAGAGCCAAGGAAGACCAAGAATAAGATGGATAGACAATATCAAGACCACATTAAATAAACACGCATATAGCACAACTAAGACGATTCATCTGGCCTTGGAACGCAAATTAAAGTTTCCACCCTTACACTTAACGACAAGAGTGGACAACCAATTCCATCATCTACCTGGGGATAGACAACTGACTTGCACGATATACAAACAAAACAGTACACTTGAACGGAACTGATATTTAAACAAAGATCACAATACTAAGAGCATGCATATTCCCAATGGCAACATATGTATGTGAAGCATGGATATTTAAAAAAGGCAGTGGAAAAACGTATGTGTGCTTTCGAATATAAGTCTTACAGAAGAGTCATCCGTATATCATAGACAGAGAAGAGAACAGATAGATCCGTCCAGAAAGAACTCAAAATCAAAGAAAACTGACTGATGCTACAAATAAGAATGAGAAAATTAAAGTATTGTGGACATAGAAAAAGACACGATACACGGTGGGCTGGAGAAGAACAACATAGAAGGAGGCATCCCGACAAAGAGAAGAAGAGGCAGACCACGGGGAAAAATGGATTCATGATGTAACTGATGGTTCGATCATGACCGCTGCAGAGGTGGGACATTTGACAAAGTTAAGGTGGCAAAGTTCTGCTCAGCACAAGCTATTTGATGGTGTCATGGAAAAACGAATGCATGAGGAGTAGAATGCGGAGCGTGTTTAACCAGTAAGCTACGGGCACCATCAGTTTGTATACACTTCGACATCTGTAATGGACACTGAACACCTATACCGATCGAAGTACGAGGTCAAAGGTGCATAGGGACAACGGCGCGCCAGGATTAGTGAGCTGGCACTAATCAAGATCATACCCCACCTCCACATGGTGACCCTGGAAACAAACATTGGTTCCTGTCTGGCTAAGCGGGTAGGGATCGAGGAGAGCTACCCTGGTGTAGGTAGAGATGCAGGCGTAGTCACGTTGGATGAGATCCGTTCGCAACACAGACGAGCGGAATCCCAGAGTGACCATTAATGCACGTCTCTCCCGGCCGAAGAGAAAAGCTGAACGGATAAACATAAAAGGATGAGGTGTGCTTCCAGAGAAGAGACATGGGCCCACGTGAGGCAAAACTCGGAGCCCGTAGGTGGGGACCACGAGGTGAGTTGCACGTGAGCCCACACGGGCGAAATAGAATAGAGCAATCATCTCGTACAGTTTGCAAATTTATCTAGCAGATTATATATTACAAAATCACATAATATGTATGTATTCGCGTGGTCTCACTTGTAAGTTCATGGTTTGTCATGCGGGTGACTCATTCATGATTGTTCTATTCTATATGTAGTGTTCTGTGAATGAAGTGAAATTCTTCACTTCTGTTGTATTCTTTGCTTGATAAAGGCAATTTGGTCGAAACGTTTCTGTGTATTGTCATTGTTTTTGTATTTTGTAAATCTATAGTACTTTGTTATTGTTTTTACTTGTTTCGACAACTCAACTGACAACTCATCAACTGACAACTCATCAACTGACAACTCATCAACTGACAACTCATCAACTTGTCACTCATCAAATGACGACTCGAAAGTAAATTCTATGACTGTCAAGATGTATTATTGTATTGGTCAAACGGACAACTGTAAATTAATTATATTCTTTGATGGATTTGTTAATTATTACATTATTTTCATAGTTTATCTGTTTTTATTACAATTTGATTCAATCGATAA